>JAHCLQ010000871.1:0-62216 GCA_023678885.1 Pogostemon cablin
GGATATATGCAACAAATCGAAGGAAATGTTGATCGTAATAAAGTAAATATGCATCAAAAAGAAGGAAATGTTGATTGTAATGAAGTAAATATGCATCAAAATGAAGGAAATATGCATCAAAACGAAGGAAATATTGATGTAATGAGGTAAATATGAATCAAAATGAAGTAAATATGCATTGAAACGAAGGAAATGTTGATCGTAATGAAGTACATATGCATCAAAATGAAGGAAATATTAACCGAAATGAAGTAAATATGCATCAAAATGAAATAAATATACATCGAAACGAAGGAAATGTGCATCGAAATGAAGGAAATATGCATCAAATCGAAGGAAATGTTGATCGCAATGAAGTAAATATGCATCAAAATAAAGTAAATATGCATCGAAACGATGGAAATATTGATCGTAATGAAATAAATATCCATCAAAATAAAGTAAATATCAATCAAAATGAAGGAAATATGCATCAAAATGAAGTAAATATGCATTGAAACGATAAAATGAGCATCAAAATGAAGTAAATATGCATCAAAACGAAAGAAATATGCATCGAAACAAAGGAAATGTTGATCATAATGAGGAAAATTGATTCAAAATGAAGTAAATATGCATCGAAACTAAACAAATGTTGGTCGTAATGAAGTAAATATGCATCAAAATGAAGGAAATGTGCATCGAAATAAAGTAAATATGATCAAAATGAAGTAATTATATACATCGAAATGAAGGAAATATGCATCGAAATGATGGATATATGCAACAAATCCAAGGAAATGTTGATCGTAATAAAGTAAATATGCATCAAAATGAAGTAAATATGCATCAAAATGAAGTAAATATGCATCGAAACGATGGAAATGTTGATCGTAATGAAGTAAATATCCATCAAAATAAAGTAAATATGCATCGAAATGATGAAAATATTGATCGTAATGAAGTAAATATGCATCAAAATGAAGTAAATATCAATCGAAATGAAGGAAATTTTCATCAAAATTTGAATCAAAATGAAGTATATATGCATTGAAACTAGAAAATGAGCATCAAAATGAAGTAAATGTGCATCAAAACGAAACAAATATTCATCGAAACAAAGGAAATATTGATCATAATGAGGAAAATTGATTCAAAATGAAGAAAATATACATCGAAACGAAGGAAAGGTTGGTCGTAATGAAGTAAATATTCATCAAAATGAAGGAAATATGCATCGAAATGAAGTAAAAATGATCAAAATGAAGTAATTATATACATCGAAATTAAGAAAATATGCATCGAAATGATGGATATATGCAACAAATCGAAGGATATGTTGATCGTAATAAAGTAAATATGCATCGAAATGAAGGAAATATGCATCAAAACGAAGGAAATTTTGATCGTAATGAGGTAAATATGAATCAAAATGAAGTAAATATGCATTGAAACGAAGGAAATGTTGATCGTAATGAAGTAAATATGCATCAAAATGAAGGAAATATGCATCGAAATAATGTAAATATTATCGAAATGAAGTAATTATATACATCGAAATGATGGATATATGCAACGAACCGAAGGAAACATTGATCGTAGTAAAGTAAATATGCATCAAAATGAAGGAAACGTTGATAGTAATGAAGTAAATATGCATCAAACTGAAAGAAATATGCATCAAAACGAAGGAAATGTTGATCGTAAATAGGTAAATATAAATCAAAATGAAGTAAATATGCATTGTAACGAAAGAAATGTTGATCGTAATGAAGTAAATATGCATCAAAATGAAGGAAATATTAATCGAAATGAAGTAAATATGCATCAAAATGATGTAAATATACATTGAAACGAATGAAATATGCATCGAATTGAAGTAAATATACATCGAATCGAAAGAAAGTTGATCGCAATGAAGTAAATATGCATCAATGCATCGAAACGATGAAAATGTTGATCGTAATGAAGTAAATATCTATCAAAATAAAGTAAATATGCATCGAATTGATGGAAATGTTGATCGTAATGAAGTAAATATGCATCAAAATGAAGTAAATATCAACTTAAATGAAGGAAATATGTATGAAAATTTGAATCAAAATGAAGTAAATATGCATCGAAATGAGAAAATGAGCATCAAAATGAAGTAAATGTGCATCGAAACGAAAGAAATATGCGTAGAAAAAAAGGATATGTTGATCATAATGAGGAAAATTGATTCAAAATGAAGTTAATATGCATCGAAAAGAAGGAAATGTTGGTCGTAATGAAGTAAATATGCATCAAAATGAAGGAAATATGCATCAAAATGAAGTAAAAATGATCAAAATGAAGTAAATATGCATCTAAATAAAGGAAATATGCATCGAAATGATGGATATATGCAACAAATCGAAGGAAATGTTGATCGTAATAAAGTAAATCTGCATCAAAATGAAGGAAATGTTGATCTTAATGAAGTAAATATGCATCAAAATGAAGTAAATATGCATCAAAACGAAGGAAATGTTGATCGTAATGAGGTAAATATGAATCAAAATGAAGTAAATATGCATTGAAACGAAGAAAATATTGATCGTAATGAAGTAAATATGCATCAAAATGAAGGAAATTTTAATCGAAATTAAGTAAAAATGCGTCAAAATGAAGTAAATATACATCGAAACGAAGGAAATGTTCTTCGAAATGAAGGAAATATGCATCGAATCGAAGGAAATGTTGATCGCAATGAAGTAAATATGTATCAAAATATAGTAAATATGCATCGAAACAATAGAAATGTTGATCGTAACGAAATAAATATCCATCAAAATAAAGTAAATATGCATCAAAATGAAGTAAATATGCGTCAAAATGAAGTAAATATGCATCGAAACGATGGAAATGTTGATCGTAATGAAATAAATATCCACCAAAATAAAGTAAATATGCATCAAAATGATGAAAATGTTGATCGTAATGAAGTAAATATGCATCAAAATGAAGTAAATATGCGTCAAAATGAAGTAAATATGCATCGAAACGATGGAAATGTTGATCGTAATGAAGTAAATATCCATCAAATAAAGTAAATATGCATCGAAATGATGGAAATATTTATCGTAATGAAGTAAATATGCATCAAAATGAAATAAATATCAATCGAAATGAAGGAAATATGCATCAAAATTTGAATCAAAATGAAGTAAATATGCATCGAAATGAAGTAAAAATGATCAAAATGAAGTAATTATATACAACGAAATGTAGGAAATATACATCGAAATGATGGATATATGCATCAAAATGAAGTAAATGTGCAATGAAACGAAGGAAATGTTGATCGTAATGAAGTAAATATGCATCAAAATAAAGGAAATATTAATCGAAATAAAGTAAATATGCATCAAAATGAAGTAAATATACATCGAAATGAAGGAAATATGCATCGAAATAAAGGAAATGTGCATCGAATCGAAGGAAATTTTGATCGCAATGAAGTAAATATGAATCAAAATAAAGTAAATTACTTCGAAACGATGAAAATGATGATCGTAATGAAGTAAATATCCATCAAAATAAAGTAAATATGCATCGAAATGATGGAAATATTGATCATAATGAAGTAAATATGCATCAAAATGAAGTAAATATCAATCGAAATGAAGGAAATATGCATCAAAATTTGAATCAAAATGAAGTAAATATGCATTGAAACGAGAAAATGAGCATCAAAATGAAGTAAATGTGCATCAAAACGAAAGAAATATGCATCGAAACAAAGGAAATGTTGATCATAATGAGGAAAATTGACTCAAAATGAAGTAAATATGCATCGAAACTAATGAAATATTGGTCGTAATGAAGTAAATATGCATCAAAATGAATGAAATATGCATCGAAATAAAGTAAATATGATCAAAATGAAGTAATTATACAAATCGAAATGAAGGAAATATGCATCGAAATGATGGATATATGCAACAAATAGTAGGAAATGTTGATCGTAATAAAGTAAATCTGCATCAAAATGAAGGAAATGTTGATCGTAATGAAATAAATATGCGTCAAAATTAAGGAAATATGCATCAAAACGAAGGAAATGTTGATCGTAATAAGGTAAATGTGAATCAAAATGAAGTAAATATGCATTGAAACGAAGGAAATGTTGATCGTAATGAAGTAAATATGCATCAAAATGAAGGAAATATTAATCGAAATGAAGTAAATATGCATCAAAATGAAGTAAAATATACATCGAAACGAAAGAAATATACATCAAAATGAAAGAAATATTCATCGAATCGAGGGAAATGTTGATCGCAATTAAGTAAATATGCATCAAAATAAAGTAAATATGCATCGAAACGATGGAAATGTTGATCGTAATGAAGTAAATATCCATCAAAATAAAGTAAATATGCATCGAAATGATGGAAATGTTGATCGTAATGAAGTAAATATGCATCAAAATGAAGTAAATATCAATCGAAATGAAGGAAATATGCATCAAAATTTGAATCAAAATGAAGTAAATATGCATCGAAACAAGAAAATGAGCATCAAAATGAAGTAAATGTGCATTAAAACGAAAAAAATATGCATCGAAACAAAGGAAATGTTGATCATAATTAGGAAAATTGATTCAAAATGAAGTAAATATGCATCGAAACGAAGGAAATGTTGGTCGTAATGAAGTAATTATGCATCAAAATGAAGGAAATATGCATCGAAATGAAGTAAATATGATCAAAATGAAGTAATTATATACATCGAAATGAAGGAAATATGCATCGAAATGTTGGATATATGCAACAAATCGAAGGAAATATTGATCGTAATGAAGTAAATATGCATCAGAATTAAGGAAATGTTGATTGTAATGAAGTAAATCTGCATCAAAATGAACGGAATATGCATCTAAACGAAGGAAATGTTGATCTTAATGAAATAAATATTCATAAAAATGAAGTAAATATGCATCGAAACGAAGGAAATATTGATCGTAATGAAGTAAATATGCATCAAAATGAAGGAAATATACATGAAAACAGAGGAAATGTTGAACCTAATAAAGTTAATCTGCATCAAAATGAAGGAAATATGCATCAAAATGAAGGAAATGTTGATCGTAATGAAATAAATATGCATCAAAATGAAAGAAATATGCATCAAAACGAAGGAAATGTTGATCGTAATGATGTAAATATGCATCAAAATGAAGTAAATATGCATTGAAACGAAGGAAACGTTGATCGTAATGAAGTAAATATGTATCAAAATGAAGGAAATATGAATCGAAATAAAGTAAATATGCATCAAAATGAAGTAAAAATACATCGAAACGAAGAAAATATGCATCGAAATAAAGGAAATATGCATCGAATCGAAGGAAATGTGGATCGCAATGAAGTAAATATGCATCAAAATAAAGTAAATTGCATCGAAACAATGAAAATGTTGATCGTAATGAAGTAAATATCCATCAAAATAAAGTAAATATGCATCGAAATGATGAAAATATTGATCGTAATGAAGTAAATATGCATCAAAATGAAGTAAATATCAATCGAAATGAAGGAAATATACATCAAAATTTGAATCAAAATGAAGTAAATATGCATCGAAACGAGAAAATGAGAATCAAAATGAAGTAAATGTGCATCAAAACGAAAAAAATATGCATCGAAACAAAGGAAATGTTGATCATAATGAGGAAAATTGATTCAAAATGAAGTAAATATGCATCGAAACGAAGGAAATGTTGGTCGTAATGAAGTAAATATGCATCATAATGAAGGAAATATGCATCGACATGAAGTAAAAATGATCAAAATGAAGTAATTATATACATCGAAATGAAGGAAATATGCATTGAAATGATGGATATATGCAACAAATTGAAGGAAATGTTGATCGTAATAAAGTAAATATGCATCAAAATGAAGTAAATATGCATCAAAATGAAGTAAATATGCATCGAAACGATGGAAATTTTGATCGTAATGAAGTAAATATCCATAAAAATAAAGTAAATATGCATCGAAATGATGGAAATATTGATCGTAATGAAGTAAATATGCATCAAAATGAAGTAAATATCAATCGAAATGAAGGAAATATGCATCAAAATTTGAATCAAAATGAAGTAAATATGCATTTAAACTAAAAAATGAGCATCAAAATGATGTAAATGTGCATCAAAACGTAAGAAATATGCATCAAAACAAAGGAAATATTGATCATAATGAGGAAAATTGATTCAAAATGAAGTAAATAAGCATCGAAACGAAGGAAATGTTGGTCGTAATGAAGTAATATGCATCAAAATGAAGGAAATATGCATCGAAATGAAGTAAAAATGATCAAAATGAAGTAATTATATACATCGAAATGAAGAAAATATGCATCGAAATGATGGATATATGCAACAAATCGAAGGAAATGTTGATCGTAATGAAGTAAATATGCATCAAAATGAAGGAAATATGCATCAAAACGAAGGAAATTTTGATCGTAATGAGGTAAATATGAATCAAAATGAAGTAAATATGCATTGAAACGAAGGAAATGTTAATCGTGATGAAGTAAATATGCATCAAAATGAAGGAAATATGCATCGAAAAGATGTAAATATTATCAAAATGAAGTAATTATATACATCGAAATGATGGATATATGCAACAAACCGAAGGAAATGTTGATCGTAATAAAGTAAATATGCATCAAAATGAAGGAAATGTTGATAGTAATGAAGTAAATATGCATCAAACTGAAAGAAATATGCATCAAAACGAAGGAAATGTTGATCGTAATGAGGTAAATATGAATCAAAATGAAGTAAATATGCATTGAAACGAAAGAAATGTTGATCGTAATGAAGTAAATATGCATCAAAATGAAGGAAATATTAATCGAAATGAAGTAAATATGTATCAAAAAAAAGTAAATATACATCGAAACGAAGGAAATATGCATCGAATTGAAGGAAATATGCATCGAATCGAAGGAAATGTTGATCGCAATGAAGTAAATATGCATCAAAATAAAGTAAATATGCATCGAAACGATGAAAATGTTGATCGTAATGAAGTAAATATCTATCAAAATAAAGTAAATATGCATTGAAATGATGGAAATGTTGATCGTAATGAAGTAAATATGCATCAAAATGATGTAAATATCAATTGAAATGAAGGAAATATGCTTCAAAATTTGAATCAAAATGAAGTAAATATGCATCGAAATGAGAAAATGAGCATCAAAATGAAGTAAATGTGCATCGAAACGAAAGAAATATGCGTCGAAACAAAGGAAATGTTGATCATAATGAGGAAAATTGATTCAAAATGAAGTAAATATGCATCGAAAAGAAGGAAATGTTGGTCGTAATGAAGTTAATATGCATCAAAATGAAGGAAATATGCATCAAAATGAAGTAAAAATGATCAAAATGAAGTAATTATATACATCGAAATGAAGGAAATATGCATCGAAATGATGGATATATGCAACAAATTGAAGGAAATGTTGATCGTAATAAAGTAAATTTGTGTCAAAATAAAGGAAATGTTGATCGTAATGAAGTAAATATGCATCAAAATGAAGTAAATATGCATCAAAACGAAGGAAATGTAGATCGTAATGAGGTAAATATGAATCTAAATGAAGTAAATATGCATCAAAACGAAGGAAATGTTTATCGTAATGAGGTAAATATGAATCAAAATGAAGTAAATATGCATTGAAACGAAGAAAATATTGATCGTAATGAAGTAAATATGCATCAAAACGAAGGAAATTTTAATCGAAATTAAGTAAAAATGCATCAAAATGAAGTAAATATACATCGAAACGAAGGAAATTGCATCGAAATGAAGGAAATATGCATCAAATCAAAGGAAATGTTGATCGCAATGAAGTAAATATGTATCATAATAAAGTAAATATGCATCGAAACGATGGAAATGTTGATCGTAATGAAATAAATATCCATCAAAATAAAGTAAATATGCATCAAAATGATGAAAATGTTGATCGTAATGAAGTAAATATGCATCAAAATGAAGTAAATATGCATCGAAACGATGGAAATGTTGATCGTAATGAAGTAAATATCCATCAAAATAAAGTAAATATGCATCAAAATGATGGAAATATTTATCGTAATGAAGTAAATATGCATCAAAATGAAATAAATGTCAATCGAAATGAAGGAAATATGCATCAAAATTTGAATCAAAATGAAGTAAATATGCATCGAAATGAAGTAAAAATGATCAAAATGAAGTAATTATATACATCGAAATGTAGGAAATATGCATCGAAATGATGGATATATGCAACAAACCGAAGGAAATGTTGATCGTAATAAAGTAAATATGCATCAAAATGAAGGAAATGTTGATCGTAAAGAAGTAAATATGCATCAAAATGAAGGATATATGCATCAAAACGAAGGAAATGTTGATCGTAATGAGGTAAATATGAATCAAAATGAAGTAAATATGCATTGAAACGAAAAAAATATTGATCGTAATAAAGTAAATATGCATCAAAATGAATGAAATTTTAATCGAAATTAAGTAAAAATGCATCAAAATGAAGTAAATATACATCGAAACGAAGGAAATGTGCATCGAAATGAAGGAAATATGCATCGAATCCAAGGAAATGTTGATCAAAATAAAGTAAATATGCATCGAAACAATGGAAATGTTGATCGTAATGAAATAAATATCCATCAAAATAAAGTAAATATGCATCAAAATGATGAAAATGTTGATCGTAATGAAGTAAATATGCATCAAAATGAAGTAAATATGCATCAAAATGAAGTAAATATGCATCGAAACAAGGGAAATGTTGATCGTAATGAAGTAAATATCCATCAAAATAAAGTAAATATGCATCGAAATGATGGAAATATTTATCGTAATGAAGTAAATATGCATCAAAATGAAATAAATGTCAATCGAAATGAAGAAATATGCATCAAAATTTGAATCAAAATGAAGTAAATACGCATTGAAACGAGAAAATGAGCATCAAAATGAAGTAAAAGTGCATCAAAACGAAAGAAATATACATCGAAACAAAGGAAATATTGATCATAATGAGGAAAATTGATTCAATATGAAGTAAATATGCATCGAAACGAAGGTAATGTTGGTCGTAATGAAGTAAATATGCATCAAAATGAAGGAAATGTATATCGAAATGAAGTAAAAATGATCAAAATGAAGTAATTATATACATCGAAATGAAGGAAATATGCATCGAAAAGATGGATATATGCAACAAATCGAAAGAAATGCTGATCGTAATAAAGTAAATATGCATCAAAAAGAAGGAAATGTTGATCGTAATGAAGTAAATATGCATCAAAATGAAGGAAATATGCATCAAAACGAAGGAAATGTTGATGTAATGAGGTAAATATGAATCAAAATGAAGTAAATATGCATTGAAACGAAGCAAATGTTGATCGTAATGAAGTACATATGCATCAAAATGAAGGAAATATTAATCGAAATGAAGTAAATATGCATCAAAATGAAGTAAATATACATCGAAACGAAGGAAATGTGCATCGAAATGAAGGAAATATGCATCAAATCGAAGGAAATGTTGATCGCAATGAAGTAAATATGCATCGAAACGATGGAAATGTTGATCGTAATGAAATAAATATCCATCAAAATAAAGTAAATATGCATCAAAATGATGAAAATGTTGATCGTAATGAAGTAAATATGCATCAAAATGAAGTAAATATGCATCAAAATGAAGTAAATATGCATCGAAACAATGGAAATATTGATCGTAATGAAGTAAATATCCATCAAAATAAAGTAAATATGCATCGAAATGATGGAAATATTTATCGTAATGAAGTAAATATGCATCAAAATGAAATAAATGTCAATCGAAATGAAGGAAATATGCATCAAATTTTGAATCAAAATAAAGTAAATACGCATTGAAACGAGAAAATGAGCATCAAAATGAAGTAAATGTGCATCAAAACGAAAGAAATATACATCGAAACAAAGGAAATATTGATCATAATGAGGAAAATTGATTCAAAATGAAGTCAATATGCATCGAAACGAAGGAAATATTGGTCGTAATGAAGTAAATATGCATCAAAATGAAGGAAATATATATCGAAATGAAGTAAAAATGATCAAAATGAAGTAATTATATACATCGAAATGAAGGAAATATGCATCGAAAAGATGGATATATGCAACAAATCGAAGGAAATGTTGATCGTAATAAAGTAAATATGCATCAAAAAGAAGGAAATGTTGATCGTAATGAAGTAAATATGCATCAAAATGAAGGATATATGCATCAAAACGAAGGAAATGTTGATGTAATGAGGTAAATATGAATCAAAATAAAGTAAATATGCATTGAAACAAAGGAAATGTTGATCGTAATGAAGTACATATGCATCAAAATGAAGGAAATATTAATCGAAATGAAGTAAATATGCATCAAAATGAAGTAAATATACATCGAAACGAAGGAAATGTGCATCGAAATGAAGGAAATATGCATCAAATCGAAGGAAATGTTGATCGCAATGAAGTAAATATGCATCAAAATAAAGTAAATATGCATCGAAACGATGGAAATGTTGATCGTAATGAAATAAATATCCATCAAAATAAAGTAAATATGCATCGAAATGATGGAAATGTTGATCGAAATGAAGTAAATATGCATCAAAATGAAGTAAATATCAATCAAAATGAAGGAAATATGCATCAAAATTTGAATCAAAATGAAGTAAATATGCATTGAAACGAGAAAATGAGCATCAAAATGAAGTAAATGTGCATCAAAACGATAGAAATATGAATCGAAACAAAGGAAATATTGATCATAATGAGGAAAATTGATTCAAAATTAAGTAAATATGCATCGAAACTAAGAAAATGTTGGTCGTAAAGAAGTAAATATGCATCAAAATGAAGTAAATATGCATCGAAATAAAGTAAATATGATCAAAACGAAGTAATTATATATATCGAAATGAAGGAAATATGCATCGAAATGATGGATATATGCAACAAATCGAAGGAAATGTTGATCGTAATAAAGTAAATCTGCATCAAAATGAAGGAAATATTCATCAAAACGAAGGAAATGTTGATGTAATGAGGTAAATATGAATCAAAATGAAGTAAATATGCATTGAAACGAAGCAAATGTTGATCGTAATGAAGTACATATGCATCAAAATGAAGGAAATATTAATCGAAATGAAGTAAATATGCATCAAAATGAAGTAAATATACATCGAAACGAAGGAAATGTGCATCGAAATGAAGGAAATATGCATCAAATCGAAGGAAATGTTGATCGCAATGAAGTAAATATGCATCGAAACGATGGAAATGTTGATCGTAATGAAATAAATATCCATCAAAATAAAGTAAATATGCATCAAAATGATGAAAATGTTGATCGTAATGATGTAAATATGCATCAAAATGAAGTAAATATGCATCAAAATGAAGTAAATATGCATCGAAACAAGGGAAATGTTGATCGTAATGAAGTAAATATCCATCAAAATAAAGTAAATATGCATCGAAATGATGGAAATATTTATCGTAATGAAGTAAATATGCATCAAAATGAAATAAATGACAATCGAAATGAAGAAATATGCATCAAAATTTGAATCAAAATGAAGTAAATACGCATTGAAACGAGAAAATGAGCATCAAAATGAAGTAAATGTGCATCAAAACGAAAGAAATATACATCGAAACAAAGGAAATATTGATCATAATGAGGAAAATTGATTCAAAATGAAGTAAATATGCATCGAAACGAATGAAATGTTGGTCGTAATGAAGTAAATATGCATCAAAATGAAGGAAATATATATCGAAATGAAGTAAAAATGATCAAAATGAAGTAATTATATACATCGAAATGAAGGAAATATGCATCGAAAAGATGGATATATGCAACAAATCGAAGGAAATGTTGATCGTAATAAAGTAAATATGCATCAAAAAGAAGGAAATGTTGATCGTAATGAAGTAAATATGCATCAAAATGAAGGAAATATGCATCAAAACGAAGGAAATGTTGATGTAATGAGGTAAATATGAATCAAAATAAAATAAATATGCATTGAAACGAAGGAAATGTTGATCGTAATGAAGTACATATGCATCAAAATGAAGGAAATATTAATCGAAATGAAGTAAATATGCATCAAAATGAAGTAAATATACATCGAAACGAAGGAAATGTGCATCGAAATGAAGGAAATATGCATCAAATCGAAGGAAATGTTGATCGCAATGAAGTAAATATGCATCAAAATAAAGTAAATATGCATCGAAACGATGGAAATGTTGATCGTAATGAAATAAATATCCATCAAAATAAAGTAAATATGCATCGAAATGATGGAAATGTTGATCGAAATAAAGTAAATATGCATCAAAATGAAGTAAATATCAATCAAAATGAAGGAAATATGCATCAAAATTTGAATCAAAATGAAGTAAATATGCATTGAAACGAGAAAATTAGCATCAAAATGAAGTAAATGTGCATCAAAACGATAGAAATATGAATCGAAACAAAGGAAATATTGATCATAATGAGGAAAATTGATTCAAAATGAAGTAAATATGCATCGAAACTAAGAAAATGTTGGTCGTAAAGAAGTAAATATGCATCAAAATGAAGTAAATATGCATCGAAATAAAGTAAATATAATCAAAATGAAGTAATTATATACATCGAAATGAAGGAAATATGCATCGAAATGATGGATATATGCAACAAATCGAAGGAAATGTTGATCGTAATAAAGTAAATCTGCATCAAAATGAAGGAAATATTCATCAAAACGAAGGAAATGTTGATGTAATGAGGTAAATATGAATCAAAATGAAGTAAATATGCATTGAAACGAAGCAAATGTTGATCGTAATGAAGTACATATGCATCAAAATGAAGGAAATATTAATCGAAATGAAGTAAATATGCATCAAAATGAAGTAAATATACATCGAAACGAAGGAAATGTGCATCGAAATGAAGGAAATATGCATCAAATCGAAGGAAATGTTGATCGCAATGAAGTAAATATGCATCGAAACGATGGAAATGTTGATCGTAATGAAATAAATATCCATCAAAATAAAGTAAATATGCATCAAAATGATGAAAATGTTGATCGTAATGATGTAAATATGCATCAAAATGAAGTAAATATGCATCAAAATGAAGTAAATATGCATCGAAACAAGGGAAATGTTGATCGTAATGAAGTAAATATCCATCAAAATAAAGTAAATATGCATCGAAATGATGGAAATATTTATCGTAATGAAGTAAATATGCATCAAAATGAAATAAATGTCAATCGAAATGAAGAAATATGCATCAAAATTTGAATCAAAATGAAGTAAATACGCATTGAAACGAGAAAATGAGCATCAAAATAAAGTAAATGTGCATCAAAACGAAAGAAATATACATCGAAACAAAGGAAATATTGATCATAATGAGGAAAATTGATTCAAAATGAAGTAAATATGCATCGAAACGAAGGAAATGTTGGTCGTAATGAAGTAAATATGCATCAAAATGAAGGAAATATATATCGAAATGAAGTAAAAATGATCAAAATGAAGTAATTATATACATCAAAATAAAGGAAATATGCATCGAAAAGATGGATATATGCAACAAATCGAAGGAAATGTTGATCGTAATAAAGTAAATATGCATCAAAAAGAAGGAAATGTTGATCGTAATGAAGTAAATATGCATCAAAATGAAGGAAATATGCATCAAAACGAAGGAAATGTTGATGTAATGAGGTAAATATGAATCAAAATAAAGTAAATATGCATTGAAACGAAGGAAATGTTGATCGTAATGAAGTACATATGCATCACAATGAAGGAAATATTAATCGAAATGAAGTAAATATGCATCAAAATGAAGTAAATATACATCGAAACGAAGGAAATGTGCATCGAAATGAAGGAAATATGCATCAAATCGAAGGAAATGTTGATCGCAATGAAGTAAATATGCATTAAAATAAAGTAAATATGCATCGAAACGATGGAAATGTTGATCGTAATGAAATAAATATCCATCAAAATAAAGTAAATATGCATCGAAATGATGGAAATGTTGATCGAAATGAAGTAAATATGCATCAAAATGAAGTAAATATCAATCAAAATGAAGGAAATATGCATCAAAATTTGAATCAAAATGAAGTAAATATGCATTGAAACGAGAAAATTAGCATCAAAATGAAGTAAATGTGCATCAAAACGATAGAAATATGAATCGAAACAAAGGAAATATTGATCATAATGAGGAAAATTGATTCAAAATGAAGTAAATATGCATCGAAACTAAGAAAATGTTGGTCGTAAAGAAGTAAATGTGCATCAAAATGAAGTAAATATGCATCGAAATAAAGTAAATATGATCAAAATGAAGTAATTATATACATCGAAATGAAGGAAATATGCATCGAAATGATGGATATATGCAACAAATCGAAGGAAATGTTGATCGTAATAAAGTAAATCTGCATCAAAATGAAGGAAATATTCATCAAAACGAAGGAAATGTTGATGTAATGAGGTAAATATGAATCAAAATGAAGTAAATATGCATTGAAACGAAGCAAATGTTGATCGTAATGAAGTACATATGCATCAAAATGAAGGAAATATTAATCGAAATGAAGTAAATATGCATCAAAATGAAGTAAATATACATCGAAACGAAGGAAATGTGCATCGAAATGAAGGAAATATGCATCAAATCGAAGGAAATGTTGATCGCAATGAAGTAAATATGCATCGAAACGATGGAAATGTTGATCGTAATGAAATAAATATCCATCAAAATAAAGTAAATATGCATCAAAATGATGAAAATGTTGATCGTAATGATGTAAATATGCATCAAAATGAAGTAAATATGCATCAAAATGAAGTAAATATGCATCGAAACAAGGGAAATGTTGATCGTAATGAAGTAAATATCCATCAAAATAAAGTAAATATGCATCGAAATGATGGAAATATTTATCGTAATGAAGTAAATATGCATCAAAATGAAATAAATGTCAATCGAAATGAAGAAATATGCATCAAAATTTGAATCAAAATGAAGTAAATACGCATTGAAACGAGAAAATGAGCATCAAAATGAAGTAAATGTGCATCAAAACGAAAGAAATATACATCGAAACAAAGGAAATATTGATCATAATGAGGAAAATTGATTCAAAATGAAGTAAATATGCATCGAAACGAAGGAAATGTTGGTCGTAATGAAGTAAATATGCATCAAAATGAAGGAAATATATATCGAAATGAAGTAAAAATGATCAAAATGAAGTAATTATATACATCAAAATGAAGGAAATATGCATCGAAAAGATGGATATATGCAACAAATCGAAGGAAATGTTGATCGTAATAAAGTAAATATGCATCAAAAAGAAGGAAATGTTGATCGTAATGAAGTAAATATGCATCAAAATGAAGGAAATATGCATCAAAACGAAGGAAATGTTGATGTAATGAGGTAAATATGAATCAAAATAAAGTAAATATGCATTGAAACGAAGGAAATGTTGATCGTAATGAAGTACATATGCATCACAATGAAGGAAATATTAATCGAAATGAAGTAAATATGCATCAAAATGAAGTAAATATACATCGAAACGAAGGAAATGTGCATCGAAATGAAGGAAATATGCATCAAATCGAAGGAAATGTTGATCGCAATGAAGTAAATATGCATCAAAATAAAGTAAATATGCATCGAAACGATGGAAATGTTGATCGTAATGAAATAAATATCCATCAAAATAAAGTAAATATGCATCGAAATGATGGAAATGTTGATCGAAATGAAGTAAATATGCATCAAAATGAAGTAAATATCAATCAAAATGAAGGAAATAAGCATCAAAATTTGAATCAAAATGAAGTAAATATGCATTGAAACGAGAAAATTAGCATCAAAATGAAGTAAATGTGCATCAAAACGATAGAAATATGAATCGAAACAAAGGAAATATTGATCATAATGAGGAAAATTGATTCAAAATGAAGCAAATACGCATCGAAACTAAGAAAATGTTGGTCGTAAAGAAGTAAATATGCATCAAAATGAAGTAAATATGCATCGAAATAAAGTAAATATGATCAAAATGAAGTAATTATATACATCGAAATGAAGGAAATATGCATCGAAATGATGGATATATGCAACAAATCGAAGGAAATGTTGATCGTAATAAAGTAAATCTGCATCAAAATGAAGGAAATATTCATCAAAACGAAGGAAATGTTGATGTAATGAGGTAAATATGAATCAAAATGAAGTAAATATGCATTGAAACGAAGCAAATGTTGATCGTAATGAAGTACATATGCATCAAAATGAAGGAAATATTAATCGAAATGAAGTAAATATGCATCAAAATGAAGTAAATATACATCGAAACGAAGGAAATGTGCATCGAAATGAAGGAAATATGCATCAAATCGAAGGAAATGTTGATCGCAATGAAGTAAATATGCATCGAAACGATGGAAATGTTGATCGTAATGAAATAAATATCCATCAAAATAAAGTAAATATGCATCAAAATGATGAAAATGTTGATCGTAATGATGTAAATATGCATCAAAATGAAGTAAATATGCATCAAAATGAAGTAAATATGCATCGAAACAAGGGAAATGTTGATCGTAATGAAGTAAATATCCATCAAAATAAAGTAAATATGCATCGAAATGATGGAAATATTTATCGTAATGAAGTAAATATGCATCAAAATGAAATAAATGTCAATCGAAATGAAGAAATATGCATCAAAATTTGAATCAAAATGAAGTAAATACGCATTGAAACGAGAAAATGAGCATCAAAATGAAGTAAATGTGCATCAAAACGAAAGAAATATACATCGAAACAAAGGAAATATTGATCATAATGAGGAAAATTGATTCAAAATGAAGTAAATATGCATCGAAACGAAGGAAATGTTGGTCGTAATGAAGTAAATATGCATCAAAATGAAGGAAATATATATCGAAATGAAGTAAAAATGATCAAAATGAAGTAATTATATACATCAAAATGAAGGAAATATGCATCGAAAAGATGGATATATGCAACAAATCGAAGGAAATGTTGATCGTAATAAAGTAAATATGCATCAAAAAGAAGGAAATGTTGATCGTAATGAAGTAAATATGCATCAAAATGAAGGAAATATGCATCAAAACGAAGGAAATGTTGATGTAATGAGGTAAATATGAATCAAAATAAAGTAAATATGCATTGAAACGAAGGAAATGTTGATCGTAATGAAGTACATATGCATCACAATGAAGGAAATATTAATCGAAATGAAGTAAATATGCATCAAAATGAAGTAAATATACATCGAAACGAAGGAAATGTGCATCGAAATGAAGGAAATATGCATCAAATCGAAGGAAATGTTGATCGCAATGAAGTAAATATGCATCAAAATAAAGTAAATATGCATCGAAACGATGGAAATGTTGATCGTAATGAAATAAATATCCATCAAAATAAAGTAAATATGCATCGAAATGATGGAAATGTTGATCGAAATGAAGTAAATATGCATCAAAATGAAGTAAATATCAATCAAAATGAAGGAAATAAGCATCAAAATTTGAATCAAAATGAAGTAAATATGCATTGAAACGAGAAAATTAGCATCAAAATGAAGTAAATGTGCATCAAAACGATAGAAATATGAATCGAAACAAAGGAAATATTGATCATAATGAGGAAAATTGATTCAAAATGAAGTAAATACGCATCGAAACTAAGAAAATGTTGGTCGTAAAGAAGTAAATATGCATCAAAATGAAGTAAATATGCATCGAAATAAAGTAAATATGATCAAAATGAAGTAATTATATACATCGAAATGAAGGAAATATGCATCGAAATGATGGATATATGCAACAAATCGAAGGAAATGTTGATCATAATAAAGTAAATCTGCATCAAAATGAATGAAATATTCATCAAAACGAAGGAAATGTTGATGTAATGAGGTAAATATGAATCAAAATGAAGTAAATATGCATTGAAACGAAGCAAATGTTGATCGTAATGAAGTACATATGCATCAAAATGAAGGAAATATTAATCGAAATGAAGTAAATATGCATCAAAATGAAGTAAATATACATCGAAACGAAGGAAATGTGCATCGAAATGAAGGAAATATGCATCAAATCGAAGGAAATGTTGATCGCAATGAAGTAAATATGCATCGAAACGATGGAAATGTTGATCGTAATGAAATAAATATACATCAAAATAAAGTAAATATGCATCAAAATGATGAAAATGTTGATCGTAATGATGTAAATATGCATCAAAATGAAGTAAATATGCATCAAAATGAAGTAAATATGTATCGAAACAAGGGAAATGTTGATCGTAATGAAGTAAATATCCATCAAAATAAAGTAAATATGCATCGAAATGATGGAAATATTTATCGTAATGAAGTAAATATGCATCAAAATGAAATAAATGTCAATCGAAATGAAGAAATATGCATCAAAATTTGAATCAAAATGAAGTAAATACGCATTGAAACGAGAAAATGAGCATCAAAATGAAGTAAATGTGCATCAAAACGAAAGAAATATACATCGAAACAAAGGAAATATTGATCATAATGAGGAAAATTGATTCAAAATGAAGTAAATATGCATCGAAACGAAGGAAATGTTGGTCGTAATGAAGTAAACGGGCCAATATACCTTGGACTCAACTTTCCTCGACGGCGGAATCGCAACACGCCCTTCCATGGAGAAACTTTCAGAAAAACTTTGTCTCCTTCATTAAACTCCAAATCGCGCCTCCTATTATCTGCGTAGCTTTTCTGTCGATCTTGCGCTGCCTTAAGTCTATCTCGAATAAGTTGTATTTTTGCCTTCGCATCTTCGATAAGCTCTACTTGTTCGATTTGTCTCTCGCCAACCTCATCCCAAAAGAGTGGTGTTCGACACTTTCGGCCATACAGAGCTTCGTACGGGGGCATTCCAATGCTTGAATGATAACTGTTGTTATAAGCGAACTCCACCAAAGTTACGTACTTATCCCAGCTACCTCCCAAATTCAACACCACTGCACGTAACATGTCTTCTAGTGTCTGTATAGTTCTCTCTGACTGTCCATCAGTCTGTGGATGAAACGAGGTACTGAATAGTAATTTTGTACCAAGCGCTTTCTGCAGACTAGGCCAAAAACGGGAAGTGAATCTTGGATCACGGTCAGATATGATTGACACTGGTACTCCGTGCAATCTCACGATCTCATCGACATATAACTTGGCAAGTTTCTCTAAAGATTCGTTGGTATGCACTGGAAGGAAATGTGCCGATTTCGTCAGACGATCGACAATGACCCAAATTGAGTCATGACCCTTTTGGGTTCGAGGTAAACCAGAAACAAAATCCATTGTGACGTTTTCCCATTTCCACTCAGGAATAGGTAGTGGTTGAAGCATGCCGGCTGGTTTTTGGTGTTCCGCTTTAATCTGTTGACAAGATAAGCACTTTGATACAAATTCAGTAGTGTCCCGTTTCATACCTGGCCACCAATAATGCTCCCGTAGTGTTCTATACATTTTGGTACTACCAGGATGCATAGCATAGGCTGAAGAATGGGCTTCCTCAAGAATAGCTCTACGAACATCAAGTTCTGATGGAACACAAACACGATTTTTAAAAGTAAGAAGTCCATCATCCCGAATTTGATATTCTGTTTCTTTTCCTTGATTTAGCTTCGCCATCTTCTGTTGTAAATAAACATCGTGTGATTGTCTTTCTCGAATTTTCTCGAACAAGGTAGGTCTAACCTCGAATTTGGCGATTAAGGCAGAATCATTAGACTTTTCACAATCGAGCGAAATGTGTAAAGATTTAAATTGCTCCAACATAGGAAGATAAAAAGATTGAATTGAAGCAAGTGAGGTAGAAGACTTTCTACTCAGAGCATCTGCAACAACGTTCGCCTTGCCAGGATGATAATCGATGACTAAGTCATAGTCACTAATCAACTCCATCCATCGCCTTTGCCTGAGGTTGAGCTCCTTTTGCGTGGTGATATACTTTAAGCTCTTGTGATCAGTGAAAACCCGATAAGTTGCACCATACAGATAGTGTCTCCATATCTTCAATGCAAAGACGATTGCAGCCAACTCTAAATCATGTGTAGGATAATTTTCTTCGTTCTTCTTCAATTGCCTTGAAGAGTAGGCAATAACCTTTCCTTCTTGCATGAGAACGCATCCTAATCCTTGTCTCGAGGCGTCGATATAAATGGTAAATTCTCCAATCGCTGGGTCTGGCAAAGCAAGAATAGGAGCTGAAACGAGTCGTCTTTTCAATTCTTGAAATGCTTCCTCGTATTCTTCACTCCATTCAAATTTTACCCCTTTCCGAGTCAATTTAGTCAAAGATGAAGCCAATAACGAAAAGTCTTTGACAAACCGTCGATAATATCCAGCTAATCCCAGAAAACTACGAATCTCTGTCACGTTCTTTGGATGCTCCCAATCTAGTATAGCTTGAATCTTCACTGGATCGACGTAGATTCCTTCTTTAGAAATGTGATGAACCAAAAAGCTTACCTCGCGAAGCCAAAATTCACACTTCGAGAATTTAGCATAAAGCTGATTTTCTCTGAGAATGTTCAGAGCAATTCTTAGATGCTGAGAATGCTCGTCGTCCGATTTAGAATAAATAAGAATGTCATCAATGAAGATGATGACAAACTTATCTAAGTACGGCCGAAAGACCCGATTCATAAGATCCATAAAAGCTGCAGGAGCATTTGTGAGTCTAAAAGGCATAACACAGAATTCAAAATGACCGTATCTGGTTCGAAAAGCAGACTTAGGGATATCAGATTCCCTAATCTTGAGTTGGTGATAACCGGATCGCAATTCAATTTTTGAGAACACAGTTGCTCCTTGCAATTGATCAAACAGATCATCGATTCTTGGAAGAGGATATTTGTTCTTGATAGTCACCTTGTTCAATTGACGGTAGTCGACACATAGACGAAGTGATCCATCTTTCTTCTTGACAAAAAGAACTGGAGCACCCCATGGAGATGTGCTAGGTCGTATGAAACCCTTCTCCAATAATTCCCCAAGTTGTGTCTGGAGTTCCTTAAGCTCAGCAGGCGACATTCGATATGGAGTAATCGATATAGGTGTGATTCCAGGAAGTACGTCAATGGAAAAATCAATATCTCGATTCGGAGGTTGTCCTGGTAAGTCTTCGGGAAAGACATCAGGAAATTCATTCACGATTGGGATGTCATCTAGTTTAGTTTCAGAAAGAGAAGTATCGATGACAAATGCCAAGAATGCCTCACAACCCTTACGCATTAATTTATGCGCAGTCAACATTGAAATAAAAGAGAGGGATCTCGTTTGAAGTTTACCCTAAAAAACAAGTTCTGAGAATCCTGGTCTACGAAAAATAACAAGCTTCTCGTGGCAATCGAGAATTGCATGATGAGAAGAAAGCCAATCCATGCCAAGAATAACATCAAGATCAATCAAAGGCAATGGTATCAATTCAGCCTCTAAAATGACATCTTTGATCTTCAATGGACAACCAAGGAATACTGAATCACGAATTAGACGCTCTCCAAGAGGGGTATGAACGATGATTCCAGGTGACAAATGAGAGATAGGATAATCTAAGATCGCAGTAAGATCATCTCGGATATAAGACCTATCAGAACCTGGGTCAAATAAAGCGTATACCTGATGGTCTCCCAGAAACACATGGCCTAAAGAAGCAATATTAGGTGAGATTGTGATTTAAAAAATTTGAAAAGATAGAATTTCTTACGAATGTTTTATTCGTAATCAAGTGGCATAACAAGGCGGGGTTAGATTTAGCATGTGAAAATACTCAAATTATAAATTACCTGTCACAACCTTCGGATCTGAGCGAGCCTCTTCTTGGGAAATATGAAATACTCTAGTTTGCTTCCTTCCTTGCATAGGTGATTGAGTACTAGGGCCGCTTGAGGCATCGGGCACTCTGGTAACTGCAGATCGAGTATCTCTGGGTGTAGAATATGTTAGTTTACCACGAAACTGACTAGAACCCTGACTGCTCGTTCCCATAAGCTGAGGACAAGAACTTCGCATATGCCCCGGCTGTCGACACTGAAAACATACTTGAGGAGCCTTACAGGGGCCGTCATGATATTTTAGGCAATTCTGGCACTTGCGATTTTCACCAACCGATCCCGAGACATTGCTCCTGCCTCTACTAAACTACTCCCGAGGTTGAGGAAAACTAATAGATGCCGAACTTGGTGCGCCACGCGAAGATCCCACACCCCTATACACCTTCGATGCATTTCCTGGAAATGCGCTCCCTTGCCTTTTCTTTTGAGATCGTTCTGCAAGCTTATGTCTCGCCTGAACTAAACCTTCTACCCTCAGGGCTTCTTCTACGAGATCGTCAAGACACTCGTACTTGTCTCCGGACTTGATGCGATCTCGAATATTTAAATTAAGACCATCTTCAAATCTCTTGCATAAGTCTCTCGTCGTATATGACTCAGGAGCGAATTCTCGCAATTCCAGAAATTTGCTTTCGTACTCAACGACCGACATAATGCCTTGAAAGAGGTTGAAGAACTCCTTTCTCTTCTGATCCTTGATGTACTGAGAAGTATCGATCTTTGAATCGTTCCACAAAGATAGCCCACGTAATAGTAACCGAAGATGTCTCTTTTAGATTCTGCCACCATCGTCGTGCATCTGGGCCTAACAGCTTGGTCGCAATGACCACACGATAACATTCTTCAATCATCAAGGTGTCAAAGGTCTCTGTAATCTCCTTTAACCATGCCCCCGCTTTAGAAGCATCTCTTGCACCGTCAAATTTCGAAGTCCCCATGTTTTCAACTGCTTTCACCAAATCAGGTATAAAAAGTGCACCTCGAGAAGCAGAACCTCCTAAAGCCATTTCTGGAGTAAAAACTGGTACACTAGATGTAGGTCGAATCGATTCATTAGCACGAAGAACCTCTTCAGTGACAGTCGTAGTTATACGAGCCGTTGTAGGTGGTGGAACACCATGTATTAGAATGTGATCATAATACAATTGGTACTGCTCGGGTGTCATCATGTGCTCAACCCGCAACTGGGCCCGTGGTTGCTCTACCTGGGAAACTGGCACCCTATGATCAGAATTGATAGGGTCCATAACCGTCGGAGGAATGACATGATCAGAAGAAACATGTCCTCGAGGTCCACGAGGAACAGAAGAGAGTAGAGGACTCGGAGGATCACGAGGAGCGTGTCCTCGACCTCGACCTCGACCTCGAACTGGAGGTGCCATAATGACTGAAAGGAAGAAAGGAAAGAAAATGCAAGGTCAACGTCAAGGCAATACGATACCTTAGGATGACATAGAAACAAAGTTGGACTCATTGGCTTGACACAAAAAGAATGAGAATCATAAAACCAGGCTCTGATACCAAGAAAGTTGTCACGCCCCGACCCCAGACAGAACGCGACAACCGCCACGTTAACCATAAATTTCGCAGAATGGGTGCACTCCACTCCACAAAGTTTATAGAAAACGTAAGGCTTGCTATCAAGTACCTGTAGAGCTGAACAACTAATAACAACGGGTACAACCCGAGGACATCATCTCAAAAAGTATCAACAAGGATTTACAAAGGTACAAAATACAACGGTGTAACTTAGTTTAAAGAAAATATACATGAACGATATAACATCGCGAAGGTACAAAAAGAACATCAAGGGGGTCACCAAATATAAACTATACAATCTCGCCAATGAATCCGTCAATTTACATAAAAGAGAAAGTACCCAAAACACGGATTGGATGATGAGCAAACGATAGGCAAACCTCCAACCAAAACGATATCAACAGCCTGAAAAGGAAAGAATGATGGGGGGTGAGCAAAACCACTAGCTCAGTGAGGTGATAAGCCGGTCACCCCAACCCTTATGCGAAGCATGTACTCCCACTCGCGGTTCATAACATAAAATCCCACAATTCGTCCCACAATAATTATTCTCACTCAGTGTACATATTAATGAAAATAAAAACCTTAGTGCACATTTATGAATAACACAATTAGTTCAAACAACATGTTATCACATAAAAGACGCGTGGGTAGTCAATATCCTCCTCGAACTGAGCTCTCCGTCGAGAGACAGTCCTAGCCCGTCACCGTTACTCTAGATAAAATGCACATTAATATTCTTTCTCAATACGCCAAGTGCTAAAGTTCACAATTCAATATCGACGTGAATACTTGAAATGATCAAACATATAAACATATATGACATGCATGTCCCACACCGGTGACGTTGACTGAGCCTATAATAGACTGATCCATCTAACGATCACCCTCCAGAGTATCAGTATTTGGCAAATGGACAGGTGCCCCGTTAGATCTAACTCACCCAGGTTTGCCAATCACGGGCAACTTGGTTGTCACTCTAACTCACCCGAACCGCGACAATTCGGGCTACTTAATCAATGTCGCTCCAACTCACCCGAACCGTGACCAATTCGGGCTACTTAACCTTGGTACCAGACATACATATGCATGTGCATCATAAGATGAATAACGACTCAAGTTAGAGTCTTAATTGGCACACAAGAATAACCAGAAATCAATAAAACTCATACAATGGCTAACATTACTCTAACCAGAGCAATCGAGCCAATCAGGCTCTTTACCACATAACATAATACCAAATAATTTTCTTATCAATTAACTAAAACTAAAATAAATGCACATTTATCGAGGTTTCACACTTCCCACAAGAGAAGGCGTTCCCGAATTATCAACTCACAAGGAAGTGATTAACTCTCTCCGAAATCTGAAGTCGGTCCCTTGCCCTTCGTCGATGGTTCTTTACCTAGAAAGGAGATGAGCAATTAAAGACAAATTAAATATAACTAACTATTAGCGTTAACATCCCTTTCATTGCTAAAAACAAATCCTAATTGAGTTCGAACGAGTCGATATTAAATAAAAATGGCATGTAACTCTTTAACATCAGTTCCCAATCCCATATAACCGTTTCAATACATTAACTAAACGAAACGATAAAAAAATTAAGTTTGAATTCGACATAAAAATTCTGAAATTTTCCAGCTAGCGGCAGTTTACGAGAAAAATCATAACTAATTGTAGAATAATCGGATTGAGGCGTTTCAAGTGGCTACGGAAAGCTAACGAGTTCAGCTACGTACAGAAATTAAGTTTGCAAACTTTCAAGGTTAATAGCTATGTCAAAATCAGTTCGAACAGTCTGCAAATTACCCACATACCAAAAAGAAAAACCCCACAAAATTACAAAATCATGGAAGAAGGAAGCTTAATTCACACACCACTTACCTCAAAGCAACTTAAAAACCACCTAGGATGAGGGTTGTAAGGGAGAATTTGATCAACAAGGGTTTCTCCTCTTCCTCTCTTTTTTCCCCTCTTTTGCTTTTCTTCTCCCGTTCTTCTCTCTCTTTTTTTTTAACTTTAGCCTTAATAATTATATATCAGGCCATTTAAGTGGGCTGAAACTTTGGGCCACAAAATAAATAAATAAATAAATTTGGGCTTTCTAAAAAAAATATAGTTGGGCTTAATTGGGCTGGCCTTTTGGGCCATAAAAATAAATAATCAGGTTTTGGGCTTTCTAACAAAATCTAGTTGGGCTAAGATAGGGCTGGCCTTTTGGGCCATAAAATAAATAAATAGGTTTTGGACTTTCTAAAAAAAATCTAGTTGAACTAAGATATTATAGAAATGAAGTAAATATGCATCAAAATGAAGTAAATATACATCGAAACGAAGGAAATGTGCATCAAAATGAAGGAAATATGCATCAAATCGAAGGAAATGTTGATCGCAATGAAGTAAATATGCATCGAAACGATGGAAATGTTGATCGTAATGAAATAAATATCCATCAAAATAAAGTAAATATGCATCAAAATGATGAAAATGTTGATCGTAATGAAGTAAATATGCATCAAAATGAAGTAAATATGCATCGAAACAAGGGAAATGTTGATCGTAATGAAGTAAATATCCATCAAAATAAAGTAAATATGCATCGAAATGATGGAAATATTTATCGTAATGAAGTAAATATGCATCAAAATGAAATAAATATCAATCGAAATGAAGAAATATGCATCAAAATTTGAATCAAAATGAAGTAAATACGCATTGAAACGAGAAAATGAGCATCAAAATGAAGTAAATGTGCATCAAAATGAAAGAAATATACATCGAAACAAAGGAAATATTGATCATAATGAGGAAAATTGATTCAAAATGAAGTAAATATGCATCGAAACGAAGGAAATGTTGGTCGTAATGAAGTAAATATGCATCAAAATGAAGGAAATATATATCGAAATGAAGTAAAAATGATCAAAATGAAGTAATTATATACATCGAAATGAAGGAAATATGCATCGAAATGATGGATATATGCAACAAATCGAAGGAAATGTTGATCGTAATAAAGTAAATATGCATCAAAAAGAAGGAAATGTTGATCGTAATGAAGTAAATATGCATCAAAATGAAGGAAATATGCATCAAAACGAAGGAAATGTTGATGTAATGAGGTAAATATGAATCAAAATGAAGTAAATATGCATTGAAACGAAGGAAATGTAGATCGTAATGAAGTACATATGCATCAAAATGAAGGAAATATTAATCGAAATGAAGTAAATATGCATCAAAATGAAGTAAATATACATCGAAACGAAGGAAATGTGCATCGAAATGAAGGAAATATGCATCAAATCGAAGGAAATGTTGATCGCAATGAAGTAAATATGCATCAAAATAAAGTAAATATGCATCAAAACGATGGAAATGTTGATCGTAATGAAATAAATATCCATCAAAATAAAGTAAATATGCATCGAAATGATGGAAATGTTGATCGAAATGAAGTAAATATGCATCAAAATGAAGTAAATATCAATCAAAATGAAGGAAATATGCATCAAAATTTGAATCAAAATGAAGTAAATATGCATTGAAACGAGAAAATGAGCATTAAAATGAAGTAAATGTGCATCAAAACGATAGAAATATGAATCGAAACAAAGGAAATATTGATCATAATGAGGAAAATTGATTTAAAATGAAGTAAATATGCATCGAAACTAAGAAAATGTTGGTCGTAAAGAAGTAAATATGATCAAAATGAAGTAATTATATACATAGAAATTAAGGAAATATGCATCGAAATGATGGATATATGCAACAAATCGAAGGAAATGTTGATCGTAATAAAGTAAATATGCATCAAAATGAAGTAAATATGCATCAAAATGAAGTAAATATGCATCGAAACGATGGAAATGTTGATCGTAATGAAGTAAATATCCATCGAAATAAAGTAAATATGCATCGAAAAGATGGAAATATTGATCGTAATGAAGTAAATATGCATCAAAATGAAGTAAATATCAATCGAAATGAAGGAAATTTGCATCAAAATTTGAATCAAAATGAAGTATATATGCACTGAAACTAGAAAATGAGCATCAAAATGAAGTAAATGTGCATCAAAACGAAAGAAATATGCATCGAAACAAAGGAAATATTGATCATAATGAGGAAAATTGATTCAAAATGAAGTAAATATGCATCGAAACAGAGGAAATGTTGGTCGTAATGAAGTAAATATGCATCAAAATGAAGGAAATATGCATCGAAATGAAGTAAAAATTATCAAAAATGAAGTAATTATATACATCGAAATTAAGAAAATATGCATCGAAATGATGGATATATGCAACAAATCGAAGGAAATGTTGATCGTAATAAAGTAAATATGCATCAAAATGAAGGAAATATGCATCAAAACGAAAGAAATTTTGATCGTAATGAGGTAAATGAATCAAAATGAAGTAAATATGCATTGAAACGAAGGAAATGTTGATCGTAATGAAGTAAATATGCATCAAAATGAAGGAAATATGCATCGAAATAATGTAAATATTATCGAAATGAAGTAATTATATACATCGAAATGATGGATATATGCAACAAACCGAAGGAAATGTTGATCGTAATAAAGTAAATATGCATCAAAATGAAGGAAACGTTGATAGTAATGAAGTAAATATGCATCAAACTAAAAGAAATATCCATCAAAACGTATGAAATGTTGATCCTAATGAGGTAAATATGAATCAAAATGAAGTAAATATGCATTGAAATGAAAGAAATGTTGATCGTAATGAAGTAAATATGCATCAAAATGAAGGAAATATTAATCGAAATGAAGTAAATATGCATCAAAATGAAGTAAATATACATCGAAACGAAGGAAATATGCATCGAATTGAAGGAAATATGCATCGAATCGAAAGAAATGTTGATCGCAATGAAGTAAATATGCATCAATGCATCGAAACGATGAAAATGTTGATCGTAATGAAGTAAATATCTATCAAAATAAAGTAAATATGCATCGAAATGATGGAAATGTTGATCGTAATGAAGTAAATATGCATCAAAATGAAGTAAATATCAATTGAAATGAAGGAAATATGCATCAAAATTTGAATCAAAATGAAGTAAATATGCATCGAAATAAGAAAATGAGCATCAAAATGAAGTAAATGTGCATCGAAACGAAAGAAATATGCGTAGAAACAAAGGAAATGTTGATCATAATGAGGAAAATTGATTCAAAATGAAGTAAATATGCATTGAAAAGAAGGAAATGTTGGTCGTAATGAAGTAAATATTCATCAAAATGAAGGAAATATGCATCAAAATGAAGTAAAAATGATCAAAATGACGTAATTATATACATCGAAATGAAGGAAATATGCATCGAAATGATGGATATATGCAACAAATCGAAGGAAATGTTGATCGTAATAAAGAAATCTGCATCAAAATGAAGGAAATGTTGATCGTAATGAAGTAAATATGCATCAAAACGAAGGAAATGTTGATAGTAATGAGGTAAATATGAATCAAAATGAAGTAAATATGCATTGAAACGAAGAAAATATTGATCGTAATGAAGTAAATATGCATCAAAATGAAGGAAATTTTAATCGAAATTAAGTAAAAATACATCAAAATGAAGTAAATATACATCGAAACGAAGGAAATGTGCATCGAAATGAAGGAAATATGCATCGAATCGAAGGAAATGTTGATCGCAATGAAGTAAATATGTATCAAAATAAAGTAAATATGCATCGAAACGATGGAAATGTTGATCGTAATGAAATAAATATCCATCAAAATAAAGTAAATATGCATCAAAATGATGAAAATGTTGATCGTAATGAAGTAAATATGCATCAAAATGAAGTAAATATGCGTCAAAATGAAGTAAATATGCATCGAAACATTAGAAATGTTGATCGTAATGAAGTAAATATCCATCAAATAAAGTAAATATGCATCGAAATGATGGAAATATTTATCGTAATGAAGTAAATATGCATCAAAATGAAATAAATATCAATCGAAATGAAGGAAATATGCATCAAAATTTGAATCAAAATGAAGTAAATATGCATCGAAATGAAGTAAAAATGATCAAAATGAAGTAATTATATACATCGAAATGTAGGAAATATGCATCGAAATGATGGATATATGCAACGAACCGAAGGAAATGTTGATCGTAATAAAGTAAATATGCATCAAAATGAAGGAAATGTTGATATTAATGAAGTAAATATGCATCAAAATGAAGGAAATATGCATCAAAACGAAGGAAATGTTGATCGTAATGAGGTAAATATGAATCAAAATGAAGTAAATATGCATTGAAACGAAAAAAATGTTGATCGTAATGAAGTAAATATGCATCAAAATGAATGAAATTTTAATCGAAATTAAGTAAAAATGCATCAAAATGACGTAAATATACATTGAAACGAAGGAAATATGCATCGAAATGAAGGAAATATTCATCGAATCGAAGGAAATGTTGATCAAAATGAAGTAAATATGCATCAAAATAAAGTAAATTGCATCGAAACGATGAAAATGTTGATCGTAATGAAGTAAATATCCATCAAAATAAAGTAAATATGCATCGAAATGATGGAAATATTGATAGTAATGAAGTAAATATGCATCAAAAAGAAGTAAATATCAATCGAAATGAAGGAAATATGCATCAAAATTAGAATCAAAATGAAGTAAATATGCATTGAAACGAAGGAAATGTTGATCGAAATGAAGTAAATATGCATCAAAATGAAGGAAATATTAATCGAAATGAAGTAAATATACATCGAAACGAAAGAAATATACATCAAAATGAAAGAAATATGCATCGAATCGAGGGAAATGTTGATCGTAATGAAATAAATATGCGTCAAAATAAAGTAAATATGCATCGAAACGATGAAAATGTTGATCAAAATGAAGTAAATATGCATCAAAATGAAGTAAATATCAATAGAAATAAAGGAAATATGCATCAAAATTTGAATAAAAATGAAGTAAATATGCATTGAAACGAGAAAATGAGCATCAAAATGAAGTAAATGTGCATCAAAACGAAAGAAATATGCATCGAAACAAAGGAAATGTTGATCATAATTAGGAAAATTGATTCAAAATGAAGTAAATATGCATCGAAACGAAGGAAATATTGGTCGTAATGAAATAAATATGCATCAAAATGAAGGAAATATGCATCGAAATGAAGTAAATATGATCAAAATAGAGTAATTATATACATTGAAATGAAGGAAATATGCATCGAAATGATGGATATATGCAACAAATCGAAGAAAATATTGATCGTAATGAAGTAAAAATGCATCAAAATTAAGGAAATGTTGATCGTAATGAAGTAAATCTGCATCAAAATGAAAGAAATATGCATCTAAACGAAGGAAATGTTGATCTTAATGAAATAAAAATGCATCAAATGAAGTAAATATGCATCGAAACGAAGGAAATATTTATCGTAATGAAGTAAATATGCATCAAAATGAAGGAAATATGCATGAAAACAAAGGAAATGCTGAACGTAATAAAGTAAATCTGCATCGAAATGATGGAAATATGAATCAAAATGAAGGAATTGTTGATCATAATGAAATAAATATGCATCAAAATGAAAGAAATGTGCATCAAAACGAAGGAAATGTTGATCGTAATGAGGTAAATATGCATCAAAATGAAGTAAATATGCATTGAAACGAAGGAAATGTTGATCGTAATGAAGTAAATATGCATCAAAATAAAGGAAATATTAATCGAAATAAAGTAAATATGCATCAAAATGAAGTAAATATACATCGAAACGAAGGAAATATGCATCGAAATAAAGGAAATATGCATCGAATCGAAGGAAATGTTGATCGCAATGAAGTAAATATGCATCAAAATAAAGTAAATTGCATCGAAACGATGAAAATGTTGATCGTAATGAAGTAAATATCCATCAAAATAAAGTAAATATGCATCGAAATGATGGAAATATTGATCGTAATGAAGTAAATATCAATCGAAATGAAGGAAATATGCATCAAAATTTGAATCAAAATGAAATAAATATGCATTGAAACGAAGGAAATGTTGATCGCAATGAAGTAAATATGCATCAAAATAAAGTAAATATGCATCAAAACGATGGAAATGTTGATCGTAATGAAATAAATATCCATCAAAATAAAGTAAATATGCATCGAAATGATGGAAATGTTGATCGAAATGAAGTAAATATGCATCAAAATGAAGTAAATATCAATCAAAATGAAGGAAATATGCATCAAAATTTGAATCAAAATGAAGTAAATATGCATTGAAACGAGAAAATGAGCATTAAAATGAAGTAAATGTGCATCAAAACGATAGAAATATGAATCGAAACAAAGGAAATATTGATCATAATGAGGAAAATTGATTCAAAATGAAGTAAATATGCATCGAAACTAAGAAAATGTTGGTCGTAAAGAAGTAAATATGATCAAAATGAAGTAATTATATACATAGAAATTAAGGAAATATGCATCGAAATGATGGATATATGCAACAAATCGAAGGAAATGTTGATCGTAATAAAGTAAATATGCATCAAAATGAAGTAAATATGCATCAAAATGAAGTAAATATGCATCGAAACGATGGAAATGTTGATCGTAATGAAGTAAATATCCATCGAAATAAAGTAAATATGCATCGAAAAGATGGAAATATTGATCGTAATGAAGTAAATATGCATCAAAATGAAGTAAATATCAATCGAAATGAAGGAAATTTGCATCAAAATTTGAATCAAAATGAAGTATATATGCACTGAAACTAGAAAATGAGCATCAAAATGAAGTAAATGTGCATCAAAACGAAAGAAATATGCATCGAAACAAAGGAAATATTGATCATAATGAGGAAAATTGATTCAAAATGAAGTAAATATGCATCGAAACAGAGGAAATGTTGGTCGTAATGAAGTAAATATGCATCAAAATGAAGGAAATATGCATCGAAATGAAGTAAAAATTATCAAAAATGAAGTAATTATATACATCGAAATTAAGAAAATATGCATCGAAATGATGGATATATGCAACAAATCGAAGGAAATGTTGATCGTAATAAAGTAAATATGCATCAAAATGAAGGAAATATGCATCAAAACGAAAGAAATTTTGATCGTAATGAGGTAAATGAATCAAAATGAAGTAAATATGCATTGAAACGAAGGAAATGTTGATCGTAATGAAGTAAATATGCATCAAAATGAAGGAAATATGCATCGAAATAATGTAAATATTATCGAAATGAAGTAATTATATACATCGAAATGATGGATATATGCAACAAACCGAAGGAAATGTTGATCGTAATAAAGTAAATATGCATCAAAATGAAGGAAACGTTGATAGTAATGAAGTAAATATGCATCAAACTAAAAGAAATATCCATCAAAACGTATGAAATGTTGATCCTAATGAGGTAAATATGAATCAAAATGAAGTAAATATGCATTGAAATGAAAGAAATGTTGATCGTAATGAAGTAAATATGCATCAAAATGAAGGAAATATTAATCGAAATGAAGTAAATATGCATCAAAATGAAGTAAATATACATCGAAACGAAGGAAATATGCATCGAATTGAAGGAAATATGCATCGAATCGAAAGAAATGTTGATCGCAATGAAGTAAATATGCATCAATGCATCGAAACGATGAAAATGTTGATCGTAATGAAGTAAATATCTATCAAAATAAAGTAAATATGCATCGAAATGATGGAAATGTTGATCGTAATGAAGTAAATATGCATCAAAATGAAGTAAATATCAATTGAAATGAAGGAAATATGCATCAAAATTTGAATCAAAATGAAGTAAATATGCATCGAAATAAGAAAATGAGCATCAAAATGAAGTAAATGTGCATCGAAACGAAAGAAATATGCGTAGAAACAAAGGAAATGTTGATCATAATGAGGAAAATTGATTCAAAATGAAGTAAATATGCATTGAAAAGAAGGAAATGTTGGTCGTAATGAAGTAAATATTCATCAAAATGAAGGAAATATGCATCAAAATGAAGTAAAAATGATCAAAATGACGTAATTATATACATCGAAATGAAGGAAATATGCATCGAAATGATGGATATATGCAACAAATCGAAGGAAATGTTGATCGTAATAAAGAAATCTGCATCAAAATGAAGGAAATGTTGATCGTAATGAAGTAAATATGCATCAAAACGAAGGAAATGTTGATAGTAATGAGGTAAATATGAATCAAAATGAAGTAAATATGCATTGAAACGAAGAAAATATTGATCGTAATGAAGTAAATATGCATCAAAATGAAGGAAATTTTAATCGAAATTAAGTAAAAATACATCAAAATGAAGTAAATATACATCGAAACGAAGGAAATGTGCATCGAAATGAAGGAAATATGCATCGAATCGAAGGAAATGTTGATCGCAATGAAGTAAATATGTATCAAAATAAAGTAAATATGCATCGAAACGATGGAAATGTTGATCGTAATGAAATAAATATCCATCAAAATAAAGTAAATATGCATCAAAATGATGAAAATGTTGATCGTAATGAAGTAAATATGCATCAAAATGAAGTAAATATGCGTCAAAATGAAGTAAATATGCATCGAAACATTAGAAATGTTGATCGTAATGAAGTAAATATCCATCAAATAAAGTAAATATGCATCGAAATGATGGAAATATTTATCGTAATGAAGTAAATATGCATCAAAATGAAATAAATATCAATCGAAATGAAGGAAATATGCATCAAAATTTGAATCAAAATGAAGTAAATATGCATCGAAATGAAGTAAAAATGATCAAAATGAAGTAATTATATACATCGAAATGTAGGAAATATGCATCGAAATGATGGATATATGCAACGAACCGAAGGAAATGTTGATCGTAATAAAGTAAATATGCATCAAAATGAAGGAAATGTTGATATTAATGAAGTAAATATGCATCAAAATGAAGGAAATATGCATCAAAACGAAGGAAATGTTGATCGTAATGAGGTAAATATGAATCAAAATGAAGTAAATATGCATTGAAACGAAAAAAAACGTTGATCGTAATGAAGTAAATATGCATCAAAATGAATGAAATTTTAATCGAAATTAAGTAAAAATGCATCAAAATGACGTAAATATACATTGAAACGAAGGAAATATGCATCGAAATGAAGGAAATATTCATCGAATCGAAGGAAATGTTGATCAAAATGAAGTAAATATGCATCAAAATAAAGTAAATTGCATCGAAACGATGAAAATGTTGATCGTAATGAAGTAAATATCCATCAAAATAAAGTAAATATGCATCGAAATGATGGAAATATTGATAGTAATGAAGTAAATATGCATCAAAAAGAAGTAAATATCAATCGAAATGAAGGAAATATGCATCAAAATTAGAATCAAAATGAAGTAAATATGCATTGAAACGAAGGAAATGTTGATCGAAATGAAGTAAATATGCATCAAAATGAAGGAAATATTAATCGAAATGAAGTAAATATACATCGAAACGAAAGAAATATACATCAAAATGAAAGAAATATGCATCGAATCGAGGGAAATGTTGATCGTAATGAAATAAATATGCGTCAAAATAAAGTAAATATGCATCGAAACGATGAAAATGTTGATCAAAATGAAGTAAATATGCATCAAAATGAAGTAAATATCAATAGAAATAAAGGAAATATGCATCAAAATTTGAATAAAAATGAAGTAAATATGCATTGAAACGAGAAAATGAGCATCAAAATGAAGTAAATGTGCATCAAAACGAAAGAAATATGCATCGAAACAAAGGAAATGTTGATCATAATTAGGAAAATTGATTCAAAATAAAGTAAATATGCATCGAAACGAAGGAAATATTGGTCGTAATGAAATAAATATGCATCAAAATGAAGGAAATATGCATCGAAATGAAGTAAATATGATCAAAATAGAGTAATTATATACATCGAAACGAAGAAAACATGCATCGAAATGATGGATATATGCAACAAATCGAAGAAAATATTGATCGTAATGAAGTAAAAATGCATCAAAATTAAGGAAATGTTGATCGTAATGAAGTAAATCTGCATCAAAATGAAAGAAATATGCATCTAAACGAAGGAAATGTTGATCTTAATGAAATAAAAATGCATCAAATGAAGTAAATATGCATCGAAACGAAGGAAATATTTATCGTAATGAAGTAAATATGCATCAAAATGAAGGAAATATGCATGAAAACAAAGGAAATGCTGAACGTAATAAAGTAAATCTGCATCGAAATGATGGAAATATGAATCAAAATGAAGGAATTGTTGATCATAATGAAATAAATATGCATCAAAATGAAAGAAATGTGCATCAAAACGAAGGAAATGTTGATCGTAATGAGGTAAATATGCATCAAAATGAAGTAAATATGCATTGAAACGAAGGAAATGTTGATCGTAATGAAGTAAATATGCATCAAAATAAAGGAAATATTAATCGAAATAAAGTAAATATGCATCAAAATGAAGTAAATATACATCGAAACGAAGGAAATATGCATCGAAATAAAGGAAATATGCATCGAATCGAAGGAAATGTTGATCGCAATGAAGTAAATATGCATCAAAATAAAGTAAATTGCATCGAAACGATGAAAATGTTGATCGTAATGAAGTAAATATCCATCAAAATAAAGTAAATATGCATCGAAATGATGGAAATATTGATCGTAATGAAGTAAATATCAATCGAAATGAAGGAAATATGCATCAAAATTTGAATCAAAATGAAGTAAATATGCATTGAAACGAAGGAAATGTTGATCGTAATGAAGTAAATATGCATCAAAATGAAGGAAATATTAATCGAAATGAAGTAAATATGCATCAAAATGAAGTAAATATACATCGAAACGAAAGAAATATACATCAAAATGAAAGAAATATGCATCGAATCGAGGGAAATGTTGATCGCAATGAAGTAAATATGCATCAAAATAAAGTAAATATGCATTGAAACGATGGAAATGTTGATCGTAATGAAGTAAATATCCATCAAAATAAAGTAAATATGCATCGAAATGATGGAAATGTTGATCGTAAAGAAGTAAATATGCATCAAAATTAAATAAATATCAATCGAAATGAAGGAAATATGCATAAAAATTTGAAGTAATTATATACATCGAAATGAAGGAAATATGCATCGAAATGATGGATATATGCAACAAATCGAAGGAAATATTGATCGTAATGAAGTAAATATGCATCAAAATTAAGGAAATGTTGATCGTAATGAAGTAAATCTGCATCAAAATGAAGGAAATATGCATCTAAACGAAGGAAATGTTGATCTTAATGAAATAAATATGCATCAAAATGAAGTAAATATGCATCGAAACGAAGGAAATATTGATCGTAATGAAGTAAATATGCATCAAAATGAAGGAAATATGCATGAAAACAAAGGAAATGCTGAACGTAATAAAGTAAATCTGCATCAAAATGAATTATATATGCATCAAAATGAAGGAAATGTTGATCGTAATGAAATAAATATGCATCAAAATGAAAGAAATATGCATCAAAACGAAGGAAATGTTGATCGTAATGAGGTAAATATGCATCAAAATAAAGTAAATATGCATTGAAACGAAGGAAATGTTGATCGTAATGAAGTAAATATGCATCAAAATGAAGGAAATATTAATCGAAATAAAGTAAATATGCATCAAAATGAAGTAAAAATACATCGAAACGAAGAAAATATGCATCGAAATAAAGGAAATATGCATCGAATCGAAGGAAATGTTGATCGCAATGAAGTAAATATGCATAAAAATAAAGTAAATTGCATCGAAACAATGAAAATGTTGATCGTAATGAAGTAAATATCCATCAAAATAAAGTAAATATGCATCGAAATGATGGAAATATTGATCGTAATGAAGTAAATATGCATCAAAATGAAGTAAATATCAATCGAAATGAAGGAAATATACATCAAAATTTGAATCAAAATGAAGTAAATATGCATCGAAACGAGAAAGTGAGAATCAAAATGAAGTAAATGTGCATCAAAACGAAAAAAATATGCATCGAAACAAAGGAAATGTTGATCATAATGAGGAAAATTGATTCAAAATGAAGTAAATATGCATCGAAACGAATGAAATGTTAGTCGTAATGAAGTAAATATGCATCATAATGAAGGAAATATGCATCGAAATGAAGTAAAAATGATCAAAATGAAGTAATTATATACATCGAAATGAAGGAAATATACATCGAAATGATGGATATATGCAACAAATCGAAGGAAATGTTGATCGTAATAAAGTAAATATGCATCAAAATGAAGTAAATATGCATCGAAACGATGGAAATATTGATCGTAATGAAGTAAATATCCATCAAAATAAAGTAAATATGCATCGAAATGATGGAAATATTGATCGTAATGAAGTAAATATGCATCAAAATGAAGTAAATATCAATCGAAATGAAGGAAATATGCATCAAAATTTGAATCAAAATTAAGTAAATATGCATTGAAACTAGAAAATGAGCATCAAAATGATGTAAATGTGCATCAAAACGAAAGAAATATGCATCGAAACAAAGGAAATATTGATCATAATGAGGAAAATTGATTCAAAATGAAGTAAATATGCATCGAAACGAAGGAAATGTTGGTCGTAATGAAGTAATATGCATCAAAATGAAGGAAATATGCATCGAAATGAAGTAAAAATGATCAAAATGAAATAATTATATACATCGAAATGAAGAAAATATGCATCGAAATGATGGATATATGCAACAAATCGAAGGAAATGTTTATCATAATGAAGTAAATATGCATCAAAATGAAAGAAATATGCATCAAAACGACGGAAATTTTGATCGTAATGAGGTAAATATGAATCAAAATGAAGTAAATATGCATTGAAACGAAGGAAATGTTGATCGTAATGAAGTAAATATGCATCAAAATGAAGGAAATATGCATCGAAATGATGTAAATATTATCAAAATGAAGTAATTATATACATCGAAATGATGGATATATGCAACAAATCGAAGGAAATATTGATCGTAATAAAGTAAATATGCATCAAAATGAAGGAAATGTTGATAGTAATGAAGTAAATATGCATCAAACTGAAAGAAATATGCATCAAAACGAAGGAAATGTTGATCGTAATGAGGTAAATATGAATCAAAATGAAGTAAATGTGCATTGAAACGAAGGAAATGTTGATTCTAATGAAGTAAATATTCATCAAAATGAAGGAAATATTAATCGAAATGAAGTAAATATGTATAAAAAAAAGTAAATATACATCGAAACGAAGGAAATATGCATCGAATTGAAGGAAATATGCTTTGAATCGAAGGAAATGTTGATCGTAATGAAGTAAATATCCATCAAAATAAAGTAAATATGCATCGAAATGATGGAAATGTTGATCGTAAAGAAGTAAATATGAATCAAAATTAAATAAATATCAATCGAAATGAAGGAAATATGCATAAAAATTTGAAGTAATTATATACATCGAAATGAAGGAAATATGCATCGAAATGTTGGATATATGCAACAAATCGAAGGAAATATTGATCGTAATGAAGTAAATATGCATCAAAATTAAGGAAATGTTGATCGTAATGAAGTAAATCTGCATCAAAATGAAGGAAATATGCATCTAAACGAAGGAAATGTTGATCTTAATGAAATAAATATGCATCAAAATGAAGTAAATATGCATCGAAACGAAGGAAATATTGATCGTAATGAAGTAAATATGCATCAAAATGAAGGAAATATGCATGAAAACAAAGGAAATGTTGAACGTAATAAAGTAAATCTGCATCAAAATGAAGGAAATATGCATCAAAATGAAGGAAATGTTGATCGTAATGAAATAAATATGCATCAAAATGAAAGAAATATGCATCAAAACGAAGGAAATGTTGATCGTAATGAGGTAAATATGCATCAAAATGAAGTAAATATGCATTGAAACGAAGGAAATGTTGATCGTAATGAAGTAAATATGCATCAAAATGAAGGAAATATTAATCGAAATAAAGTAAATATGCATCAAAATGAAGTAAAAATACATCGAAACGAAGAAAATACGCATCGAAATAAAGGAAATATGCATCGAATCGAAGGAAATGTTGATCGCAATGAAGTAAATATGCATAAAAATAAAGTAAATTGCATCGAAACAATGAAAATGTTGATCGTAATGAAGTAAATATCCATCAAAATAAAGTAAATATGCATCGAAATGATGGAAATATTGATCGTAATGAAGTAAATATCAATCGAAATGAAGGAAATATGCATCAAAATTTGAATCAAAATGAAATAAATATGCATTGAAACGAAGGAAATGTTGATCGTAATGAAGTAAATATGCATCAAAATGAAGGAAATATTAATCGAAATAAAGTAAATATGCATCAAAATGAAGTAAATATACATCGAAACGAAAGAAATATACATCAAAATGAAAGAAATATGCATCGAATCGAGGGAAATGTTGATCGCAATGAAGTAAATATGCATCAAAATAAAGTAAATATGCATCGAAACGATGGAAACGTTGATCGTAATGAAGTAAATATCCATCAAAATAAAGTAAATATGCATCGAAATGATGGAAATGTTGATCGTAAAGAAGTAAATATGAATCAAAATTAAATAAATATCAATCGAAATGAAGGAAATATGCATAAAAATTTGAAGTAATTATATACATCGAAATGAAGGAAATATGCATCGAAATGATGGATATATGCAACAAATCGAAGGAAATATTGATCGTAATAAAGTAAATATGCATCAAAATTAAGGAAATGTTGATCGTAATGAAGTAAATCTGCATCAAAATGAAGGAAATATGCATCTAAACGAAGGAAATGTTAATCTTAATGAAATAAATATGCATCAAAATGAAGTAAATATGCATCGAAACGAAGGAAATATTGATCGTAATGAAGTAAATATGCATCAAAATGAAGGAAATATGCATGAAAACAAAGGAAATGCTGAACGTAATAAAGTAAATCTGCATCAAAATGAATTATATATGCATCAAAATGAAGGAAATGTTGATCGTAATGAAATAAATATGCATCAAAATGAAAGAAATATGCATCAAAACGAAGGAAATGTTGATCGTAATGAGGTAAATATGCATCAAAATAAAGTAAATATGCATTGAAACGAAGGAAATGTTGATCGTAATGAAGTAAATATGCATCAAAATGAAGGAAATATTAATCGAAATAAAGTAAATATGCATCAAAATGAAGTAAAAATACATCGAAACGAAGAAAATATGCATCGAAATAAAGGAAATATGCATCGAATCGAAGGAAATGTTGATCGCAATGAAGTAAATATGCATAAAAATAAAGTAAATTGCATCGAAACAATGAAAATGTTGATCGTAATGAAGTAAATATCCATCAAAATAAAGTAAATATGCATCGAAATGATGGAAATATTGATCGTAATGAAGTAAATATGCATCAAAATGAAGTAAATATCAATCGAAATGAAGGAAATATACATCAAAATTTGAATCAAAATGAAGTAAATATGCATCGAAACGAGAAAGTGAGAATCAAAATGAAGTAAATGTGCATCAAAACGAAAAAAATATGCATCGAAACAAAGGAAATGTTGATCATAATGAGGAAAATTGATTCAAAATGAAGTAAATATGCATCGAAACGAATGAAATGTTAGTCGTAATGAAGTAAATATGCATCATAATGAAGGAAATATGCATCGAAATGAAGTAAAAATGATCAAAATGAAGTAATTATATACATCGAAATGAAGGAAATATACATCGAAATGATGGATATATGCAACAAATCGAAGGAAATGTTGATCGTAATAAAGTAAATATGCATCAAAATGAAGTAAATATGCATCGAAACGATGGAAATATTGATCGTAATGAAGTAAATATCCATCAAAATAAAGTAAATATGCATCGAAATGATGGAAATATTGATCGTAATGAAGTAAATATGCATCAAAATGAAGTAAATATCAATCGAAATGAAGGAAATATGCATCAAAATTTGAATCAAAATTAAGTAAATATGCATTGAAACTAGAAAATGAGCATCAAAATGATGTAAATGTGCATCAAAACGAAAGAAATATGCATCGAAACAAAGGAAATATTGATCATAATGAGGAAAATTGATTCAAAATGAAGTAAATATGCATCGAAACGAAGGAAATGTTGGTCGTAATGAAGTAATATGCATCAAAATGAAGGAAATATGCATCGAAATGAAGTAAAAATGATCAAAATGAAATAATTATATACATCGAAATGAAGAAAATATGCATCGAAATGATGGATATATGCAACAAATCGAAGGAAATGTTTATCATAATGAAGTAAATATGCATCAAAATGAAAGAAATATGCATCAAAACGACGGAAATTTTGATCGTAATGAGGTAAATATGAATCAAAATGAAGTAAATATGCATTGAAACGAAGGAAATGTTGATCGTAATGAAGTAAATATGCATCAAAATGAAGGAAATATGCATCGAAATGATGTAAATATTATCAAAATGAAGTAATTATATACATCGAAATGATGGATATATGCAACAAATCGAAGGAAATATTGATCGTAATAAAGTAAATATGCATCAAAATGAAGGAAATGTTGATAGTAATGAAGTAAATATGCATCAAACTGAAAGAAATATGCATCAAAACGAAGGAAATGTTGATCGTAATGAGGTAAATATGAATCAAAATGAAGTAAATGTGCATTGAAACGAAGGAAATGTTGATTCTAATGAAGTAAATATTCATCAAAATGAAGGAAATATTAATCGAAATGAAGTAAATATGTATAAAAAAAAGTAAATATACATCGAAACGAAGGAAATATGCATCGAATTGAAGGAAATATGCTTTGAATCGAAGGAAATGTTGATCGTAATGAAGTAAATATCCATCAAAATAAAGTAAATATGCATCGAAATGATGGAAATGTTGATCGTAAAGAAGTAAATATGAATCAAAATTAAATAAATATCAATCGAAATGAAGGAAATATGCATAAAAATTTGAAGTAATTATATACATCGAAATGAAGGAAATATGCATCGAAATGATGGATATATGCAACAAATCGAAGGAAATATTGATCGTAATGAAGTAAATATGCATCAAAATTAAGGAAATGTTGATCGTAATGAAGTAAATCTGCATCAAAATGAAGGAAATATGCATCTAAACGAAGGAAATGTTGATCTTAATGAAATAAATATGCATCAAAATGAAGTAAATATGCATCGAAACGAAGGAAATATTGATCGTAATGAAGTAAATATGCATCAAAATGAAGGAAATATGCATGAAAACAAAGGAAATGCTGAACGTAATAAAGTAAATCTGCATCAAAATGAATTAAATATGCATCAAAATGAAGGAAATGTTGATCGTAATGAAATAAATATGCATCAAAATGAAAGAAATATGCATCAAAACGAAGGAAATGTTGATCGTAATGAGGTAAATATGCATCAAAATGAAGTAAATATGCATTGAAACGAAGGAAATGTTGATCGTAATGAAGTAAATATGCATCAAAATGAAGGAAATATTAATCGAAATAAAGTAAATAAGCATCAAAATGAAGTAAAAATACATCGAAACGAAGAAAATACGCATCGAAATAAAGGAAATATGCATCGAATCGAAGGAAATGTTGATCGCAATGAAGTAAATATGCATCAAAATAAAGTAAATTGCATCGAAACAATGAAAATGTTGATCGTAATGAAGTAAATATCCATCAAAATAAAGTAAATATGCATCGAAATGATGGAAATATTGATCTTAATGAAGTAAATATGCATCAAAATGAAGTAAATATCAATCGAAATGAAGGAAATATACATCAAAATTTGAATCAAAATGAAGTAAATATGCATCGAAACGAGAAAGTGAGAATCAAAATGAAGTAAATGTGCATCAAAACGAAAAAAATATGCATCGAAACAAAGGAAATGTTGATCATAAATAGGAAAATTGATTCAAAATGAAGTAAATATGCATCGAAACGAAGGAAATGTTGGTCGTAATGAAGTAAATATGCATCATAATGAAGGAAATATGCATCGAAATGAAGTAAAAATGATCAAAATGAAGTAATTATATACATCGAAATGAAGGAAATATACATCGAAATGATGGATATATGCAACAAATCGAAGGAAATGTTGATCGTAATAAAGTAAATATGCATCAAAATGAAGTAAATATGCATCGAAACGATGGAAATATTGATCGTAATGAAGTAAATATCCATCAAAATAAAGTAAATATGCATCGAAATGATGGAAATATTGATCGTAATGAAGTAAATATGCATCAAAATGAAGTAAATATCAATCGAAATGAAGGAAATATGCATCAAAATTTGAATCAAAATGAAGTAAATATGCATCGAAACAAGAAAATGAGCATCAAAATGAAGTAAATATGCATTGAAACTAGAAAATGAGCATCAAAATGATGTAAATGTGCATCAAAACGAAAGAAATATGCATCGAAACAAAGGAAATATTGATCATAATGAGGAAAATTGATTCAAAATGAAGTAAATATGCATCGAAACGAAGGAAATGTTGGTCGTAATGAAGTAATATGCATCAAAATGAAGGAAATATGCATCGAAATGAAGTAAAAATGATCAAAATGAAAGTAATTATATACATCGAAATGAAGAAAATATGCATCGAAATGATGGATATATGCAACAAATCGAAGGAAATGTTTATCATAATGAAGTAAATATGCATCAAAATGAAAGAAATATGCATCAAAACGACGGAAATTTTGATCGTAATGAGGTAAATATGAATCAAAATGAAGTAAATATGCATTGAAACGAAGGAAATGTTGATCGTAATGAAGTAAATATGCATCAAAATGAAGGAAATATGCATCGAAATGATGTAAATATTATCAAAATGAAGTAATTATATACATCGAAATGATGGATATATGCAACAAACCGAAGGAAATATTGATCGTAATAAAGTAAATATGCATCAAAATGAAGGAAATGTTGATAGTAATGAAGTAAATATGCATCAAACTGAAAGAAATATGCATCAAAACGAAGGAAATGTTGATCGTAATGAGGTAAATATGAATCAAAATGAAGTAAATGTTCATTGAAACGAAGGAAATGTTGATCGTAATGGTGTAAATATTCATCAAAATGAAGGAAATATTAATCGAAATGAATTAAATATGTATCAAAAAAAGTAAATATACATCGAAACGAAGGAAATATGCATCGAATTGAAGGAAATATGCATCGAATCGAAGGAAATGTTGATCGTAATGAAGTAAATATCTATCAAAATAAAGTAAATATGCATCGAAATGATGGAAATGTTGATCGTAATGAAGTAAATATGCATCAAAATGAAGTAAATATCAATTGAAATGAAGGAAATATGCATCAAAATTTGAATCAAAATGAAGTAAATATGCATCGAAATGAGAAAATGAGCATCAAAATGAAGTAAATGTGCATCGAAACGAAAGAAATATGCGTCGAAACAAAGGAAATGTTGATCATAATGAGGAAAATTGATTCAAAATGAAGTAAATATGCATCGAAAAGAAGGAAATGTTGGTCGTAATGAAGTTAATATGCATCAAAATGAAGGAAATATGCATCGAAATGAAGTAAAAATGATCAAAATGAAGTAATTATATACATCGAAATGAAGAAAATATGCATCGAAATGATGGATATATGCAACAAATCGAAGGAAATGTTGATCGTAATAAAGTAAATCTGCATCAAAATAAAGGAAATGTTGATCGTAATGAAGTAAATATGCTTCAAAATGAAGTAAATATGCATCAAAACGAAGGAAATGTTGATCGTAATGAGGTAAATATGAAACAAAATGAAGTAAATATGCATTTAAACGAAGAAAATATTGATCGTAATGAAGTAAATATGCATCAAAATGAAGGAAATTTTAATCGAAATTAAGTAAAAATGCATCAAAATGAAGTAAATATACATCGAAACGAAGGAAATGTGCATCGAAATGAAGGAAATATGCATCGAATCGATGGAAATGTTGATCGCAATGAAGTAAATATGTATCAAAATAAAGTAAATATGCATCGAAACGATGGAAATTTTGATCGTAATGAAATAAATATCCATCAAAATAAAGTAAATATGCATCAAAATGATGAAAATGTTGATCGTAATGAAGTAAATATGCATCAAAATGAAGTAAATATGCGTCAAAATGAAGTAAATATGCATCGAAACAATAGAAATGTTGATCGTAATGAAGAAATATCCATCAAATAAAGTAAATATGCATCGAAATGATGGAAATATTTATTGTAATGAAGTAAATATGCATCAAAATGAAATAAATATCAATCGAAATGAAGGAAATATGCATCAAAATTTGAATCAAAATGAAGTAAATATGCATTGAAACGAGAAAATGAGCATCAAAATGAAGTAAATGTGCATCAAAACGAAAGAAATATGAATCGAAACAAAGGAAATATTGATCATAATGAGGAAAATTGATTCAAAATGAAGTAAATATGCATCGAAACTAAGGAAATGTTGGTCGTAATGAAGTAAATATGCATCAAAATGAAGGAAATATGCATCGAAATAAAGTAAATATGATCAAAATGAAGTAATTATATACATCGAAATGAAGGAAATATGCATCGAAATGATGGATATATGCAACAAATCGAAGGAAATGTTGATCGTAATAAAGTAAATATGCATCAAAATGAAGTAAATATGCATCAAAATGAAGTAAATATGCATCGAAACGATGGAAATGTTGATCGTAATGAAGTAAATATCCATCCAAATAAAGTAAATATGCATCGAAAAGATGGAAATATTGATCGTAATGAAGTAAATATGCATCAAAATGAAGTAAATATCAATCGAAATGAAGGAAATTTGCATCAAAATTTGAATCAAAATGAAGTATATATGCACTGAAACTAGAAAATGAGCATCAAAATGAAGTAAATGTGCATCAAAACGAAAGAAATATGCATCGAAACAAAGGAAATATTGATCATAATGAGGAAAATTGATTCAAAATGAAGTAAATATGCATCGAAACAAAGGAAATGTTGGTCGTAATGAAGTAAATATGCATCAAAATGAAGGAAATATGCATCGAAATGAAGTAAAAATGATCAAAATGAAGTAATTATATACATCGAAATGAAGAAAATATGCATCGAAATGATGGATATATGTAACAAATCGAAGGAAATTTTGATCGTAATGAAGTAAATATGCATCAAAATGAAGGAAATATGCATCAAAACGAAGGAAATTTTGATCGTAATGAGGTAAATATTAATCAAAATGAAGTAAATATGCATTGAAACGAAGGAAATGTTGATCGTAATGAAGTAAATATACATCAAAATGAAGGAAATATGCATCGAAATAATGTAAATATTATCGAAATGAAGTAATTATATACATCGAAATGATGGATATATGCAACAAACCGAAGGAAATGTTGACCGTAATAAAGTAAATATGCATCAAAATGAAGGAAACGTTGATAGTAATGAAGTAAATATGCATCAAACTGAAAGAAATATCCATCAAAACGAATGAAATGTTGATCGTAATGAGGTAAATATGAATCAAAATGAAGTAAATATGCATTGAAATGAAAGAAATGTTGATCGTAATGAAGTAAATATGCATCAAAATGAAGGAAATATTAATCGAAATGAAGTAAAAATGCATCAAAATGAAGTAAATATACATCGAAACGAAGGAAATGTGCATCGAAATGAAGGAAATATGCATCGAATCGAAGGAAATGTTGATCGCAATGAAGTAAATATGTATCAAAATAAAGTAAATATGCATCGAAACGATGGAAATGTTGATCGTAATGAAATAAATATCCATCAAAATAAAGTAAATATGCATCAAAATGATGAAAATGTTGATCGTAATGAAGTAAATATGCATCAAAATAAAGTAAATATGAGTCAAAATGAAGTAAATATGCATCGAAACGATGGAAATTTTGATCGTAATGAAGTAAATATCCATCAAAATAAAGTAAATATGCATCGAAATGATGGAAATATTTATCGTAATGAAGTAAATATGCATCAAAATGAAATAAATATCAATCGAAATGAAGGAAATATGCATCAAAATTTGAATCAAAATAAAGTAAATATGCATCGAAATGAAGAAAAAATGATCAAAATGAAGTAATTATATACATCGAAATGTAGGAAATATGCATCGAAATGATGGATATATGCAACAAACCGAAGGAAATGTTGATCGTAATAAAGTAAATATGCATCAAAATGAAGGAAATGTTGATCGTAATGAAGTAAATACGCATCAAAATGAAGGAAATATGCATCAAAACGAAGGAAATGTTGATCGTAATGAGGTAAATATGAATCAAAATGAAGTAAATATGCATTGAAACGAAAAAAATATTGATCGTAATGAAGTAAATATGCATCAAAATGAATGAAATTTTAATCGAAATTAAGTAAAAATGCATCAAAATGAAGTAAATATACATAGAAACGAAGGAAATGTGCATCGAAATGAAGGAAATATGCATCGAATCGAAGGAAATGTTGATCGCAATGAAGTAAATATGTATCAAAATAAAGTATATATGCATCGAAACGATGGAAATGTTGATCGTAATGAAATAAATATCCATCAAAATAAAGTAAATATGCATCAAAATGATGAAAATGTTGATCGTAATGAAGTAAATATGCATCAAAATAAAGTAAATATGAGTCAAAATGAAGTAAATATGCATAGAAACGATGGAAATTTTGATCGTAATGAAGTAAATATCCATCAAAATAAAGTAAATATGCATCGAAATGATGGAAATATTTATCGTAATGAAGTAAATATGCATCAAAATGAAATAAATATCAATCGAAATGAAGGAAATATGCATCAAAATTTGAATCAAAATGAAGTAAATATGCATCGAAATGAAGTAAAAATGATCAAAATGAAGTAATTATATACATCGAAATGTAGGAAATATGCATCGAAATGATGGATATATGCAACAAACCGAAGGAAATGTTGATCGTAATAAAGTAAATATGCATCAAAATGAAGGAAATGTTGATCGTAATGAAGTAAATATGCATCAAAATGAAGGAAATATGCATCAAAACGAAGGAAATGTTGATCGTAATGAGGTAAATATGAATCAAAATGAAGTAAATATGCACTGAAACGAAAAAAATATTGATCGTAATGAAGTAAATATGCATCAAAATGAATGAAATTTTAATCGAAATTAAGTAAAAATGCATCAAAATGAAGTAAATATACATCGAAACGAAGGAAATGTGCATCGAAATGAAGGAAATATGCATCGAATCGTAAGAAATGTTGATCAAAATGAAGTAAATATGCATCAAAATAAAGTAAATATGCATCGAAACGATGGAAATGTTGATCGTAATGAAATAAATATCCATCAAAATAAAGTAAATATGCATCAAAATGATGAAAATGTTGATCGTAATGAAGTAAATATGCATCAAAACTAAGTAAATATGTATCAAAATGAAGTAAATATGCATCGAAACGATGGAAATGTTGATCGTAATGAAGTAAATATCCATCAAAATAAAGTAAATATGCATCGAAATGATGGAAATATTTATCGTAATGAAGTAAATATGCTTCAAAAATAAATAAATATCAATCGAAATTAAGGAAATATGCATCAAAATTTGAATCAAAATGAAGTAAATACGCATTGAAACGAGAAAATGAGCATCAAAATGAAGTAAATGTGCATCAAAACGAAAGAAATATACATCGAAACAAAGGAAATGTTGATCACAATGAGGAAAATTGATTCAAAATGAAGTAAATATGCATCGAAACGAAGGAAATGTTGGTTGTAATGAAGTAAATATGCATCAAAATGAAGGAAATATATATCGAAATGAAGTAAAAATGATCAAAATGAAGTAATTATATACATCGAAATGAAGGAAATATGCATCGAAATGATGGATATATGCAACAAATCGAAGGAAATGTTGATCGTAATAAAGTAAATATGCATCAAAATGAAGGAAATGTTGATCGTAATGAAGTAAATATGCATCAAAATGAAGGAAATATGCATCAAAACGAAGGAAATGTTGATCGTAATGAGGTAAATATGAATCAAAATGAAGTAAATATGCATTGAAACGAAGGAAATGTTGATCGTAATGAAGTACATATGCATCAAAATGAAGGAAATATTAATCGAAATGAAGTAAATATGCATCAAAATGAAGTAAATATACATCGAAACGAAGGAAATGTGCATCGAAATGAAGGAAATATGCATCAAATCGAAGGAAATGTTGATCGCAATGAAGTAAATATGCATAAAAATAAAGTAAATATGCATCGAAACGATGGAAATGTTGATCGTAATGAAATAAATATCCATTAAAATAAAGTAAATATGCATCGAAATGATGGAAATGTTGATCGAAATGAAGTAAATATGCATCAAAATAAAGTAAATATCAATCAAAATGAAGGAAATATGCATCAAAATTTGAATCAAAATGAAGTAAATATGCATTGAAACGAGAAAATGAACATCAAAATGAAGTAAATGTGCATCAAAACGAAAGAAATATGCATCGAAACAAAGGAAATGTTGATAATAATGAGGAAAATTGATTCAAAATGAAGTAAATATGCATCGAAACTAAGGAAATGTTGGTCGTAATGAAGTAAATATGCATCATAATGAAGGAAATATGCATCGAAATAAAGTAAATATGATCAAAATGGAGTAATTATATACATCGAAATGAAGGAAATATGCATCGAAATGATGGATATATGCAACAAATCGAGAAATGTTGATCGTAATAAAGTAAATATGCATCAAAATGAAGTAAATATGCATCAAAATGAAGTAAATATGCATCGAAACGATGGAAATGTTGATCGTAATGAAGTAAATATCCATCAAAATAAAGTAAATATGCATCGAAATGATGGAAATATTGATCGTAATGAAGTAAATATGCATCAAAATGAAGTAAATATCAATCGAAATGAAGGAAATATGCATCAAAATTTGAATCAAAATGAAGTATATATGCACTGAAACTAGAAAATGAGCATCAAAATGAAGTAAATGTGCATCAAAACGAAAGAAATATGCATCGAAACAAAGGAAATATTGATCATAATGAGGAAAATTGATTCAAAATGAAGTAAATATGCATCGAAACGAAGGAAATGTTGGTCGTAATGAAGTAAATATGCATCAAAATGAAGGAAATATGCATCGAAATGAAGTAAAAATGATCAAAATGAAGTAATTATATACATCGAAATGAAGAAAATATGCATCGAAATGATGGATATATGCAACAAATCGAAGGAAATGTTTATCATAATGAAGTAAATATGCATCAAAATGAAAGAAATATGCATCAAAACGAATGAAATTTTGATCGTAATGAGGTAAATATTAATCAAAATGAAGTAAATATGCATTGAAACGAAGGAAATGTTGATCGTAATGAAGTAAATATACATCAAAATGAAGGAAATATGCATCGAAATAATGTAAATATTATCGAAATGAAGTAATTATATACATCGAAATGATGGATATATGCAACAAACCGAAGGAAATGTTGACCGTAATAAAGTAAATATGCATCAAAATAAAGGAAACGTTGATAGTAATGAAGTAAATATGCATCAAACTGAAAGAAATATGCATCAAAACGAAGGAAATGTTGATCGTAATGAGGTAAATATGAATCAAAATGAAGTAAATATGCATTGAAACGAAAGAAATGTTGATCGTAATGAAGTAAATATGCATCAAAATGAAGGAAATATTAATCGAAATGAAGTAAATATGCATCAAAATGAAGTAAATATACATCGAAACGAAGGAAATGTGCATCGAAATGAAGGAAATATGCATCGAATCGAAGGAAATGTTGATCGCAATGAAGTAAATATGTATCAAAATAAAGTAAATATGCATCGAAACGATGGAAATGTTGATCGTAATGAAATAAATATCCATCAAAATAAAGTAAATATGCATCAAAATGATGAAAATGTTGATCGTAATGAAGTAAATATGCATCAAAATAAAGTAAATATGAGTCAAAATGAAGTAAATATGCATCGAAACGATGAAAATTTTGATCGTAATGAAGTAAATATCCATCAAAATAAAGTAAATATGCATCGAAATGATGGAAATATTTATCGTAATGAAGTAAATATGCATCAAAATGAAATAAATATCAATCGAAATGAAGGAAATATGCATCAAAATTTGAATCAAAATAAAGTAAATATGCATCGAAATGAAGTAAAAATGATCAAAATGAAGTAATTATATACATCGAAATGTAGGAAATATGCATCGAAATGATGGATATATGCAACAAACCGAAGGAAATGTTGATCGTAATAAAGTAAATATGCATCAAAATGAAGGAAATGTTGATCGTAATGAAGTAAATACGCATCAAAATGAAGGAAATATGCATCAAAACGAAGGAAATGTTGATCGTAATGAGGTAAATATGAATCAAAATGAAGTAAATATGCATTGAAACGAAAAAAATATTGATCGTAATGAAGTAAATATGCATCAAAATGAATGAAATTTTAATCGAAATTAAGTAAAAATGCATCAAAATGAAGTAAATATACATCGAAATGAAGGAAATGTGCATCAAAATGAAGGAAATATGCATCGAATCGAAGGAAATGTTGATCGCAATGAAGTAAATATGTATCAAAATAAAGTAAATATGCATCGAAACGATGGAAATGTTGATCGTAATGTAATAAATATCCATCAAAATAAAGTAAATATGCATCAAAATGATGAAAATGTTGATCGTAATGAAGTAAATATGCATCAAAATAAAGTAAATATGAGTCAAAATGAAGTAAATATGCATAGAAACGATGGAAATTTTGATCGTAATGAAGTAAATATCCATCAAAATAAAGTAAATATGCATCGAAATGATGGAAATATTTATCGTAATGAAGTAAATATGCATCAAAATGAAATAAATATCAATCGAAATGAAGGAAATATGAATCAAAATTTGAATCAAAATAAAGTAAATATGCATCGAAATGAAGTAAAAATGATCAAAATGAAGTAATTATATACATCGAAATGTAGGAAATATGCATCGAAATGATGGATATATGCAACAAACCGAAGGAAATGTTGATCGTAATAAAGTAAATATGCATCAAAATGAAGGAAATGTTGATCGTAATGAAGTAAATATGCATCAAAATGAAGGAAATATGCATCAAAACGAAGGAAATGTTGATCGTAATGAGGTAAATATGAATCAAAATGAAGTAAATATGCACTGAAACGAAAAAAATATTGATCGTAATGAAGTAAATATGCATCAAAATGAATGAAATTTTAATCGAAATTAAGTAAAAATGCATCAAAATGAAGTAAATATACATCGAAACGAAGGAAATGTGCATCGAAATGAAGGAAATATGCATCGAATCGGAAGAAATGTTGATCAAAATGAAGTAAATATGCATCAAAATAAAGTAAATATGCATCGAAACGATGGAAATGTTGATCGTAATGAAATAAATATCCATCAAAATTAAGTAAATATGCATCAAAATGATGAAAATGTTGATCGTAATGAAGTAAATATGCATCAAAATTAAGTAAATATGCATCAAAATGAAGTAAATATGCATCAAAACGATGGAAATGTTGATCGTAATGAAGTAAATATCCATCAAAATAAAGTAAATATGCATCGAAATGATGGAAATATTTATCGTAATGAAGTAAATATGCTTCAAAAATAAATAAATATCAATCGAAATTAAGGAAATATGCATCAAATTTTGAATCAAAATGAAGTAAATACGCATTGAAACGAGAAAATGAGCATCAAAATGAAGTAAATGTGCATCAAAACAAAAGAAATATATATCGAAACAAAGGAAATGTTGATCATAATGAGGAAAATTGATTCAAAATGATGTAAATATGCATCGAAACGAAGGAAATGTTGGTCGTAATGAAGTAAATATGCATCAAAATGAATGAAATATATATCGAAATGAAGTAAAAATGATCAAAATGAAGTAATTATATACATCGAAATGATGGAAATATGCATCGAAATGATGGATATATGCAACAAATCGAAGGAAATGTTGATCGTAATAAAGTAAATATGCATCAAAAAGAAGGAAATGTTGATCGTAATGAAGTAAATATGCATCAAAATGAAGGAAATATGCATCAAAACCAAGGAAATGTTGATCGTAATGAGGTAAATATGAATCAAAATGAAGTAAATATGCATTGAAACGAAGGAAATGTTGATCGTAATGAAGTACATATGCTTCAAAATGAAGGAAATATTAATCGAAATGAAGTAAATATGCATCAAAATGAAGTAAATATACATCGAAACGAAGGAAATGTGCATCGAAATGAAGGAAATATGCATCAAATCGAAGGAAATGTTGATCGCAATGAAGTAAATATGCATCAAAATAAAGTAAATATGCATCGAAATGATGGAAATGTTGATCGTAATGAAATAAATATCCATTAAAATAAAGTAAATATGCATCGAAATGATGGAAATGTTGATCGAAATGAAGTAAATATGCATCAAAATGAAGTAAATATCAATCAAAACGAAGGAAATATGCATCAAAATTTGAATCAAAATGAAGTAAATATGCATTGAAACGAGAAAATGAACATCAAAATGAAGTAAAAAACGAAAGAAATATGCGTCGAAACAAAGGAAATGTTGATAATAATGAGGAAAATTGATTCAAAATGAAGTAAATATGCATCGAAACTAAGGAAATGTTGGTCGTAATGAAGTAAATATGCATCATAATGAAGGAAATATGCATCGAAATAAAGTAAATATGATCAAAATGGAGTAATTATATACATCGAAATGAAGGAAATATGCATCGAAATGATGGATATATGCAACAAATCGAAGGAAATGTTGATCGTAATAAAGTAAATATGCATCAAAATGAAGTAAATATGCATCAAAATGAAGTAAATATGCATCGAAACGATGGAAATATTGATCGTAATGAAGTAAATATCCATCGAAATAAAGTAAATATGCATCGAAAAGATGGAAATATTGATCGTAATGAAGTAAATATGCATCAAAATGAAGTAAATATCAATCGAAATGAAGGAAATTTGCATCAAAATTTGAATCAAAATGAAGTATATATGCACTGAAACTAGAAAATGAGCATCAAAATGAAGTAAATGTGCATCAAAACGAAAGAAATATGCATCGAAACAAAGGAAATATTGATCATAATGAGGAAAATTGATTCAAAATGAAGTAAATATGCATCGAAACGAAGGAAATATTGGTCGTAATGAAGTAAATATGCATCAAAATGAAGGAAATATGCATCGAAATGAAGTAAATATGATCAAAATGAAGTAATTATATACATCGAAATGAAGGAAATATGCATCGAAATGATGGATATATGCAACAAATCGAAGGAAATATTGATCGTAATGAAGTAAATATGCATCAAAATTAAGGAAATGTTGATCGTAATGAAGTAAATCTGCATCAAAATGAAGGAAATATGCATCTAAACGAAGGAAATGTTGATCTTAATGAAATAAATATGCATCAAAATGAAGTAAATATGCATCGAAACGAAGGAAATACTGATCGTAATGAAGTAAATATGCATCAAAATGAAGGAAATATGCATGAAAACAAAGGAAATGTTGAACGTAATAAAGTAAATCTGCATCAAAATGAAGGAAATATGCATCAAAATGAAGGAAATGTTGATCGTAATGAAATAAATATGCATCAAAATGAAAGAAATATGCATCAAAACGAAGGAAATGTTGATCGTAATGAGGTAAATATGCATCAAAATGAAGTAAATATGCATTGAAACGAAGGAAATGTTGATCGTAATGAAGTAAATATGCATCAAAATGAAGGAAATATTAATCGAAATGAAGTAAAAATGCATCAAAATGAAGTAAATATACATCGAAACGAAGGAAATGTGCATCGAAATGAAGGAAATATGCATCGAATCGAAGGAAATGTTGATCGCAATGAAGTAAATATGTATCAAAATAAAGTAAATATGCATCGAAACGATGGAAATGTTGATCGTAATGAAGTAAATATCCATCAAAATAAAGTAAATATGCATCGAAATGATGGAAATATTTATCGTAATGAAGTAAATATGCATCAAAATGAAATAAATATCAATCGAAATGAAGGAAATATGCATCAAAATTTGAATCAAAATAAAGTAAATATGCATCGAAATGAAGTAAAAATGATCAAAATGAAGTAATTATATACATCAAAATGTAGGAAATATGCATCGAAATGATGGATATATGCAACAAACCGAAGGAAATGTTGATCGTAATAAAGTAAATATGCATCAAAATGAAGGAAATGTTGATCGTAATGAAGTAAATATGCATCAAAATGAAGGAAATATGCATCAAAACGAAGGAAATGTTGATCGTAATGAGGTAAATATGAATCAAAATGAAGTAAATATGCATTGAAACGAAGAAAATATTGATCGTAATGAAGTAAATATGCATCAAAATGAAGGAAATTTTAATCGAAATTAAGTAAAAATGCATCAAAATGAAGTAAATATACATCGAAACGAAGGAAATGTGCATCGAAATGAAGGAAATATGCATCGAATCGAAGGAAATGTTGATCGCAATGAAGTAAATATGTATCAAAATAAAGTAAATATGCATCGAAACGATGGAAATGTTGATCGTAATGAAATAAATATCCATCAAAATAAAGTAAATATGCATCAAAATGATGAAAATGTTGATCGTAATGAAGTAAATATGCATCAAAATAAAGTAAATATGAGTCAAAATGAAGTAAATATGCATCGAAACGATGAAAATTTTGATCGTAATGAAGTAAATATCCATCAAAATAAAGTAAATATGCATCGAAATGATGGAAATATTTATCGTAATGAAGTAAATATGCATCAAAATGAAATAAATATCAATCGAAATGAAGGAAATATGCATCAAAATTTGAATCAAAATAAAGTAAATATGCATCGAAATTAGGTAAAAATGATCAAAATGAAGTAATTATATACATCGAAATGTAGGAAATATGCATCGAAATGATGGATATATGCAACAAACCGAAGGAAATGTTGATCGTAATAAAGTAAATATGCATCAAAATGAAGGAAATGTTGATCGTAATGAAGTAAATACGCATCAAAATGAAGGAAATATGCATCAAAACGAAGGAAATGTTGATCGTAATGAGGTAAATATGAATCAAAATGAAGTAAATATGCATTGAAACGAAAAAAATATTGATCGTAATGAAGTAAATATGCATCAAAATGAATGAAATTTTAATCGAAATTAAGTAAAAATGCATCAAAATGAAGTAAATATACATCGAAACGAAGGAAATGTGCATCGAAATGAAGGAAATATGCATCGAATCGAAGGAAATGTTGATCGCAATGAAGTAAATATGTATCAAAATAAAGTAAATATGCATCGAAACGATGGAAATGTTGATCGTAATGAAATAAATATCCATCAAAATAAAGTAAATATGCATCAAAATGATGAAAATGTTGATCGTAATGAAGTAAATATGCATCAAAATAAAGTAAATATGAGTCAAAATGAAGTAAATATGCATAGAAACGATGGAAATTTTGATCGTAATGAAGTAAATATCCATCAAAATAAAGTAAATATGCTTCGAAATGATGGAAATATTTATCGTAATGAAGTAAATATGCATCAAAATGAAATAAATATCAATCGAAATGAAGGAAATATGCATCAAAATTTGAATCAAAATAAAGTAAATATGCATCGAAATGAAGTAAAAATGATCAAAATGAAGTAATTATATACATCGAAATGTAGGAAATATGCATCGAAATGATGGATATATGCAACAAACCGAAGGAAATGTTGATCGTAATAAAGTAAATATGCATCAAAATGAAGGAAATGTTGATCGTAATGAAGTAAATATGCATCAAAATGAAGGAAATATGCATCAAAACGAAGGAAATGTTGATCGTAATGAGGTAAATATGAATCAAAATGAAGTAAATATGCACTGAAACGAAAAAAATATTGATCGTAATGAAGTAAATATGCATCAAAATGAATGAAATTTTAATCGAAATTAAGTAAAAATGCATCAAAATGAAGTAAATATACATCGAAACGAAGGAAATGTGCATCGAAATGAAGGAAATATGCATCGAATCGGAAGAAATGTTGATCAAAATGAAGTAAATATGCATCAAAATAAAGTAAATATGCATCGAAACGATGGAAATGTTGATCGTAATGAAATAAATATCCATCAAAATAAAGTAAATATGCATCAAAATGATGAAAATGTTGATCGTAATGAAGTAAATATGCATCAAAATTAAGTAAATATGCATCAAAATGAAGTAAATATGCATCAAAACGATGGAAATGTTGATCGTAATGAAGTAAATATCCATCAAAATAAAGTAAATATGCATCGAAATGATGGAAATATTTATCGTAATGAAGTAAATATGCTTCAAAAATAAATAAATATCAATCGAAATTAAGGAAATATGCATCAAATTTTGAATCAAAATGAAGTAAATACGCATTGAAACGGGAAAATAAGCATCAAAATGAAGTAAATGTGCATCAAAACCAAAGAAATATATATCGAAACAAAGGAAATGTTGATCATAATGAGGAAAATTGATTCAAAATGAAGTAAATATGCATCGAAACGAAGGAAATGTTGGTCGTAATGAAGTAAATATGCATCAAAATGAAGGAAATATATATCGAAATGAAGTAAAAATGATCAAAATGAAGTAATTATATACATCGAAATGATGGAAATATGCATCGAAATGATGGATATATGCAACAAATCGAAGGAAATGTTGATCGTAATAAAGTAAATATGCATCAAAAAGAAGGAAATGTTGATCGTAATGAAGTAAATATGCATCAAAATGAAGGAAATATGCATCAAAACCAAGGAAATGTTGATCGTAATGAGGTAAATATGAATCAAAATGAAGTAAATATGCATTGAAACGAAGGAAATGTTGATCGTAATGAAGTACATATGCATCAAAATGAAGGAAATATTAATCGAAATGAAGTAAATATGCATCAAAATGAAGTAAATATACATCGAAACGAAGGAAATGTGCATCGAAATGAAGGAAATATGCATCAAATCGAAGGAAATGTTGATCGCAATGAAGTAAATATGCATCAAAATAAAGTAAATATGCATCGAAACGATGGAAATGTTGATCGTAATGAAATAAATATCCATTAAAATAAAGTAAATATGCATCGAAATGATGGAAATGTTGATCGAAATGAAGTAAATATGCATCAAAATGAAGTAAATATCAATCAAAACGAAGGAAATATGCATCAAAATTTGAATCAAAATGAAGTAAATATGCATTGAAACGAGAAAATGAACATCAAAATGAAGTAAAAAACGAAAGAAATATGCATCGAAACTAAGGAAATGTTGGTCGTAATGAAGTAAATATGCATCATAATGAAGGAAATATGCATCGAAATAAAGTAAATATGATCAAAATGGAGTAATTATATACATCGAAATGAAGGAAATATGCATCGAAATGATGGATATATGCAACAAATCGAAGGAAATGTTGATCGTAATAAAGTAAATATGCATCAAAATGAAGTAAATATGCGTCAAAATGAGGTAAATATGCATCGAAACGATGGAAATGTTGATCGTAATGAAGTAAATATCCATCAAAATAAAGTAAATATGCATCGAAATGATGGAAATATTGATCGTAATGAAGTAAATATGCATCAAAATGAAGTAAATATCAATCGAAATGAAGGAAATTTGCATCAAAATTTGAATCAAAATGAAGTATATATGCAATGAAACTAGAAAATGAGCATCAAAATGAAGTAAATTTGCATCAAAACGAAAAAATATGCATCGAAACAATGGAAATATTGATCATAATGAGGAAAATTGATTCAAAATGAAGTAAATATGCATCGAAAAGAAGGAAATGCTGGTCGTAATGAAGTAAATATGCATCAAAATGAAGGAAATATGCATCGAAATGAAGTAAAAATGATCAAAATGAAGTAATTATATACATCGAAATTAAGAAAATATGCATCGAAATGATGGATATATGCAACAAATCGAAGGAAATGTTGATCGTAATAAAGTAAATATGCATCAAAATGAAGGAAATATGCATCAAAACGAAGTAAATTTTGATCGTAATGAGGTAAATATGAATAAAAATGAAGTAAATATGCATTGAAACGAAGGAAATGTTGATCGTAATGAAGTAAATATGCATCAAAATGAAGGAAATATGCATCGAAATAATTTAAATATTATCGAAATGAAGTAATTATATACATCGAAATGATGGATATATGCAACAAACCGAAGGAAATGTTGATCGTAATAAAGTAAATATGCATCAAAATGAAGGAAACGTTGATAGTAATGAAGTAAATATGCATCAAACTGAAAGAAATATGCATCAAAACGAAGGAAATATTGATCGTAATGAGGTAAATATAAATCAAAATGAAGTAAATATGCATTGAAACGAAAGAAATGTTGATCGTAATGAAGTAAATATGCATCAAAATGAAGGAAATATTAATCGAAATGAAGTAAATATGCATCAAAATGAAGTAAATATACATCGAAACGAAGGAAATATGCATTGAATTGAAGGAAATATGCATCGAATCGAAGGAAATGTTGATCGCAATGAAGTAAATATCCATCAAAATAAAGTAAATATGCATCGAAATGATGGAAATGTTGATCGTAAAGAAGTAAATATGCATCAAAATGAAGTAAATATCAATCGAAATGAAGGAAATATGCATCAAAATTTGAATCAAAATGAAGTAAATATGCATCGAAACAAGAAAATGAGCATCAAAATGAAGTAAATGTGCATTAAAACGAAAGAAATATGCATCGAAACAAAGGAAATGTTGATCATAATTAGGAAAATTGATTCAAAATGAAGTAAATATGCATCGAAACGAAGGAAATATTTGTCGTAATGAAGTAAATATGCATCAAAATGAAGGAAATATGCATCTAAATGAAGTAAATATGATCAAAATGAAGTAATTATATACATCAAAATGAAGGAAATATGCATCGAAATGATGGATATATGCAACAAATCGAAGGAAATATTGATCGTAATAAAGTAAATATGCATCAAAATTAAGGAAATGTTGATCGTAATGAAGTAAATCTGCATCAAAATGAAGGAAATATGCATCTAAATGAAGGAAATGTTGATCTTAATGAAATAAATATGCATCAAAATGAAGTAAATATGCATCGAAACGAAGGAAATATTGATCGTAATGAAGTAAATATGCATCAAAATGAAGGAAATATGCATGAAAACATAGGAAATGTTGAACGTAATAAACTAAATCTGCATCAAAATGAAGGAAATATGCATCAAAATGAAGGAAATGTTGATCGTAATGAAATAAATATGCATCAAAATGAAAGAAATATGCATCAAAACGAAAGAAATGTTGATCGTAATGAGTTAATATGCATCAAAATGAAGTAAATATGCATTGAAACGAAGGAAATGTTGATCGTAATGAAGTAAATATGTATCAAAATGAAGGAAATATTAATCGAAATAAAATAAATATGCATCAAAATGAAGTAAATATACATCGAAACGAAAGAAATATACATCAAAATGAAAGAAATATGCATCGAATCGAGGGAAATGTTGATCGCAATGAAGTAAATATGCATCAAAATAAAGTAAATATGCATCGAAACGATGGAAATGTTGATCGTAATGAAGTAAATATCCATCAAAATAAAGTAAATATGCATCGAAATGATGGAAATGTTGATCGTAATGAAGTAAATATGCATCAAAATGAAGTAAATATCAATGGAAATGAAGGAAATATGCATCAAAATTTGAATCAAAATGAAGTAAATATGCATCGAAACAAGAAAATGAGCATCAAAATGAAGTAAATGTGCATTAAAACGAAAGAAATATGCATCGAAACAAAGGAAATGTTGATCATAATTAGGAAAATTGATTCAAAATGAAGTAAATATGCATCGAAACGAAGGAAATATTGGTCGTAATGAAGTAAATATGCATCAAAATGAAGGAAATATGCATCGAAATGAAGTAAATATGATCAAAATGAAGTAATTATATACATCGAAATGAAGGAAATATGCATCGAAATGATGGATATATGCAACAAATCGAAGGAAATATTGATCGTAATGAAGTAAA
>JAHCLQ010000872.1:0-59364 GCA_023678885.1 Pogostemon cablin
TTCGATGCATATTTCCTTCAATTCGATGCATATTTCCTTCGTTTCGATGTATATTTACTTCATTTTGATGCATATTTACTTCATTTCGATTAATATTTCCTTCATTTTGATGCATATTTACTTCATTACGATCAACATTTCTTTCGTTTCAATGCATATTTACTTCATTTTGATTCATATTTACCTCATTACGATCAACATTTCCTTCGTTTTAATGCATATTTCTTTCAGTTTGATGCATATTTACTTCATTACTACCAACATTTCCTTCATTTTGATGCATATTTACTTTATTACGATCAACATTTCCTTCGGTTTGTTGCATATATCCATCATTTCGATGTATATAATTACTTCATTTCAATAATATTTACATCATTTCGATGCATATTTCCTTTATTTTAATGCATATTTACTTCATTACGATCAACATTTCCTTCGTTTCAATGCATATTTACTTCATTTTGATTCATATTTACCTCATTACGATCAAAGTTTCCTTCGTTTTGATGCATATTTCCTTCATTTTGATGCATATTTACTTTATTACGATCAACATTTCCTTCGATTTGTTGCATATATCCATCATTTCGATGCATATTTTCTTAATTTCGATGTATATAATTACTACATTTTGATCATTTTTACTTCATTTCGATGCATATTTCCTTCATTTTGATGCACATTTACTTCATTACGACCAACATTTCCTTCGTTTTGATGCATATTTACTTCATTTTGAATCAATTTTCCTCATTATGATCAATATTTCCTTTGTTTCGATGCATATTTCTTTCGTTTTGATGCACATTTACTTCATTTTAATGCTCATTTTCTAGTTTCAATGCATATTTACTTCATTTTGATTCAAATTTTGATGCAAATTCCTTCATTTCGATTGATATTTACTTCATTTTGATGCATATTTACTTCATTTCGATCAACATTTCCATCGTTTCGATGCATATTTACTTCATTTTGATGCATATTTACTTCATTTTGATGCATATTTACTTCATTACGATCAACATTTTCATCATTTTGATGCATATTTACTTTATTTTGATGGATATTTATTTCATTACGATCAACATTTCCATCGTTTCGATGCATATTTACTTTATTTTGATGCATATTTACTTCATTTTGATCAACATTTCCTTCGATTCGATGCATATTTCCTTCATTTCGATGCACATTTCCTTCGTTTCGATGTATATTTACATAATTTTGATGCATTTTTACTTAATTTCGATTAAAATTTCATTCATTTTTATGCATATTTACTTCATTACGATCAACATTTTTTTCGTTTCAATGCATATTTACTTCATTTTGATTCATATTTACCTCATTACGATCAACATTTCCTTCGTTTTGATGCATATTTCCTTCATTTTGATGCATATTTACTTTATTACGATCAACATTTCCTTCATTTTTATGCATATTTACTTTATTACGATCAACATTTCCTTCGGTTTGTTGCATATATCCATCATTTCGATGCATATTTCCTACATTTCGATGTATATAATTACTTCATTTTGATCATTTTACTTCATTTCGATGCATATTTACTTCATTTTGATTCAAATTTTGATGCATATTTCCTTCATTTCGATTGATATTTATTTCATTTTGATCATATTTACTTCATTACGATAAATATTTCAATCATTTCGATGCATATTTACTTTATTTGATGGATAATTACTTCATTACGATCAACATTTTCATCGTTTCGATGCATATTTACTTTAATTTGACGCATATTTACTTCATTTTGTTGCATATTTACTTCATTACGATCAACATTTTCATCATTTTGATGCATATTTACTTTATTTTGATGGATATTTATTTCATTACGATAAACATTTCCATCGTTTCGATGCATATTTCTTTTATTTTGATACATATTTACTTTATTGCGATCAACATTTCCTTCGATTCGATGCATATTTCCTTCATTTCGATGCACATTTCCTTCGTTTTGATGTATATTTACTTCATTTTGATGCATTTTTACTTAATTTCGATTAAAATTTCCTTCATTTTGATGCATATTTACTTCATTACGATCAATATTTTCTTAGTTTCAATGCATATTTACTTCATTACGATCAACATTTCCTTCGTTTTGTTGTATATTTACTTCATTTTGATGCATATTTACTTCATTACGATCAACATTTCCTTCATTTTGATGCAGATTTACTTTGTTACGATCAACATTTCCTTCGATTTGTTGCATATATCCATCATTTCGATGCATATTTCCTTCATTTCGACGTATATAATTACTTTATTTTGATCATTTTTACTTCATTTCGATGCATATTTCCTTTATTTTGATGCATATTTAATTCATTACGACCAAGATTTCATTCTTTTCGATGCATATTTACTTCATTTTGAATCAATTTTCCTCATTATGATCAACATTTCCTTTGTTTCAACGCATATTTCTTTCGTTTCGATGCACATTTACTTCATTTTGATGCTCATTTTCTCATTTCGATGCATATTTACTTCATTTTGATTCAAATTTTGATGCATATTTCCTTCATTTCAGTTGATATTTACTTCATTTTGATGCATATTTACTTCTTTACGATCAACAATTCCATCATTTCGATGCATATTTACTTTATTTTGATAGATATTTACTTCATTAAGATCAACATTTTCATCGTTTCGATGCATATTTACTTTATTTTGATGCATATTTTCTTCATTGCGATCAACATTTCCTTCGATTCGATGCATATTTCCTTCAATTCGATGCATATTTCCTTCGTTTCGATGTATATTTACTTCATTTTGAAGCATATTTACTTCATTTCGATTAATATTTCCTTCATTTTGATGCATATTTACTTCATTACGATCAACATTTCTTTCGTTTCAATGCATATTTACTTCATTTTGATTCATATTTACCTCATTACGATCAACATTTCCTTCGTTTTAATGCATATTTCTTTCAGTTTGATGCATATTTACTTCATTACTACCAACATTTCCTTCATCTTGATGCATATTTACTTTATTACGATCAACATTTCCTTCGGTTTGTTGCATATATCCATCATTTCGATGTATATAATTACTTCATTTCGATAATATTTACATCATTTCGATGCATATTTCCTTCATTTTGATGCATATTTACTTCATTACGATCAACATTTCCTTCGTTTCAATGCATATTTACTTCATTTTGATTCATATTTACCTCATTACGATCAAAGTTTCCTTCGTTTTGATGCATATTTCCTTCATTTTGATGCATATTTACTTTATTACGATCAATATTTCCTTCGATTTGTTGCATATATCCATCATTTCGATGCATATTTTCTTAATTTCGATGTATATAATTACTACATTTTGATCATTTTTACTTCATTTCGATGCATATTTCATTCATTTTGATGCATATTTACTTCATTACGACCAACATTTCCTTCATTTTGATGCATATTTACTTCATTTTGAATCAATTTTCCTCGTTATGATCAATATTTCCTCTGTTTCGATGCATATTTCTTTCGTTTTGATGCACATTTACTTCATTTTAATGCTCATTTTCTAGTTTCAATGCATATTTACTTCATTTTGATTCAAATTTTGATGCAAATTCCTTCATTTCGATTGATATTTACTTCATTTTGATGCATATTTACTTCATTTCGATCAACATTTCCATCGTTTCGATGCATATTTACTTCATTTTGATGCATATTTACTTCATTTTGATACATATTTACTTCATTACGATCAACATTTTCATCATTTTGATGCATATTTACTTTATTTTGATGGATATTTATTTCATTACGATCAACATTTCCATCGTTTCGATGCATATTTACTTTATTTTGATGCATATTTACTTCATTTTGATCAACATTTCCTTCGATTCGATGCATATTTCCTTCATTTCGATGCACATTTCCTTCGTTTCGATGTATATTTACTTCATTTTGATGCATTTTTACTTAATTTCGATTAAAATTTCATTCATTTTTATGCATATTTACTTCATTACGATCAACATTTTTTTCGTTTCAATGCATATTTACTTCATTTTGATTCATATTTACCTCATTACGATCAACATTTCCTTCGTTTTGATGCATATTTCCTTCATTTTGATGCATATTTACTTTATTACGATCAACATTTCCTTCATTTTTATGCATATTTACTTTATTACGATCAACATTTCCTTTGCTTTGTTGCATATATCCATCATTTCGATGCATATTTCCTACATTTCGATGTATATAATTACTTCATTTTGATCATTTTACTTCATTTCGATGCATATTTACTTCATTTTGATTCAAATTTTGATGCATATTTCCTTCATTTCGATTGATATTTATTTCATTTTGATCATATTTACTTCATTACGATAAATATTTCAATCATTTCGATGCATATTTACTTTATTTGATGGATAATTACTTCATTACGATCAACATTTTCATCGTTTCGATGCACATTTACTTCAATTTGACGCATATTTACTTCATTTTGATGCATATTTACTTCATTACGATCAACATTTTCATCATTTTGATGCATATTTACTTTATTTTGATGGATATTTATTTCATTACGATCAACATTTCCATCGTTTCGATGCATATTTATTTTATTTTGATACATATTTACTTTATTGCGATCAACATTTCCTTCGATTCGATGCATATTTCCTTCATTTCGATGCACATTTCCTTCGTTTTGATGTATATTTACTTCATTTTGATGCATTTTTACTTAATTTCGATTAAAATTTCCTTCATTTTGATGCATATTTACTTCATTACGATCAATATTTTCTTCGTTTCAATGCATATTTACTTCATTTTGATTCATATATACCTCATTACGATCAACATTTCCTTCGTTTTGTTGCATATTTACTTCATTTTGATGCATATTTACTTCATTACGATCAACATTTCCTTCATTTTGATGCATATTTACTTTGTTACGATCAACATTTCCTTCGATTTGTTGCATATATCCATCATTTCGATGCATATTTCCTTCATTTCGACGTATATAATTACTTTATTTTGATCATTTTTACTTCATTTCGATGCATATTTCCTTTATTTTGATGCATATTTACTTCATTACGACCAAGATTTCCTTCTTTTCGATGCATTATTTACTTCATTTTGAATCAATTTTCCTCATTATGATCAACATTTCCTTTGTTTCGACGCATATTTCTTTCGTTTCGATGCACATTTACTTCATTTTGATGCTCATTTTCTCATTTCGATGCATATTTACTTCATTTGGATTCAAATTTTGATGAATATTTCCTTCATTTCAGTTGATATTTACTTCATTTTGATGCATATTTACTTCGTTACGATCAACAATTCCATCATTTCGATGCATATTTACTTTATTTTGATAGATATTTACTTCATTAAGATCAACATTTTCATCGTTTCGATGCATATTTACTTTATTTTGATGCATATTTTCTTCATTGCGATCAACATTTCCTTCGATTCGATGCATATTTCCTTCAATTCGATGCATATTTCCTTCGTTTCGATGTATATTTACTTCATTTTGATGCATATTTACTTCATTTCGATTAATATTTCCTTCATTTTGATGCATATTTACTTCATTACGATCAACATTTCTTTCGTTTCAATGCATATTTACTTCATTTTGATTCATATTTACCTCATTACGATCAACATTTCCTTCGTTTTAATGCATATTTCTTTCAGTTTGATGCATATTTACTTCATTACTACCAACATTTCCTTCATCTTGATGCATATTTACTTTATTACGATCAACATTTCCTTCGGTTTGTTGCATATATCCATCATTTCGATGTATATAATTACTTCATTTCGATAATATTTACATCATTTCGATGCATATTTCCTTCATTTTGATGCATATTTACTTCATTACGATCAACATTTCCTTCGTTTCAATGCATATTTACTTCATTTTGATTCATATTTACCTCATTACGATCAAAGTTTCCTTCGTTTTGATGCATATTTCCTTCATTTTGATGCATATTTACTTTATTACGATCAACATTTCCTTCGATTTGTTGCATATATCCATCATTTCGATGCATATTTTCTTAACTTCGATGTATATAATTACTACATTTTGATCATTTTTACTTCATTTCGATGCATATTTCCTTCATTTTGATGCATATTTACTTCATTACGACCAACATTTCCTTCATTTTGATGCATATTTACTTCATTTTGAATCAATTTTCCTCGTTATGATCAATATTTCCTCTGTTTCGATGCATATTTCTTTCGTTTTGATGCACATTTACTTCATTTTAATGCTCATTTTCTAGTTTCAATGCATATTTACTTCATTTTGATTCAAATTTTGATGCAAATTCCTTCATTTCGATTGATATTTACTTCATTTTGATGCATATTTACTTCATTTCGATCAACATTTCCATCGTTTCGATGCATATTTACTTCATTTTGATGCATATTTACTTCATTTTGATACATATTTACTTCATTACGATCAACATTTTCATCATTTTGATGCATATTTACTTTATTTTGATGGATATTTATTTCATTACGATCAACATTTCCATCGTTTCGATGCATATTTACTTTATTTTGATGCATATTTACTTCATTTTGATCAACATTTCCTTCGATTCGATGCATATTTCCTTCATTTCGATGCACATTTCCTTCGTTTCGATGTATATTTACTTCATTTTGATGCATTTTTACTTAATTTCGATTAAAATTTCATTCATTTTTATGCATATTTACTTCATTACGATCAATATTTTTTTCGTTTCAATGCATATTTACTTCATTTTGATTCATATTTACCTCATTACGATCAACATTTCCTTCGTTTTGATGCATATTTCCTTCATTTTGATGCATATTTACTTTATTACGATCAACATTTCCTTCATTTTTATGCATATTTACTTTATTACGATCAACATTTCCTTCGCTTTGTTGCATATATCCATCATTTCGATGCATATTTCCTACATTTCGATGTATATAATTACTTCATTTTGATCATTTTACTTCATTTCGATGCATATTTACTTCATTTTGATTCAAATTTTGATGCATATTTCCTTCATTTCGATTGATATTTATTTCATTTTGATCATATTTACTTCATTACGATAAATATTTCAATCATTTCGATGCATATTTACTTTATTTGATGGATAATTACTTCATTACGATCAACATTTTCATCGTTTCGATGCACATTTACTTCAATTTGACGCATATTTACTTCATTTTGATGCATATTTACTTCATTACGATCAACATTTTCATCATTTTGATGCATATTTACTTTATTTTGATGGATATTTATTTCATTACGATCAACATTTCCATCGTTTCGATGCATATTTATTTTATTTTGATACATATTTACTTTATTGCGATCAACATTTCCTTCGATTCGATGCATATTTCCTTCATTTCGATGCACATTTCCTTCGTTTTGATGTATATTTACTTCATTTTGATGCATTTTTACTTAATTTCGATTAAAATTTCCTTCATTTTGATGCATATTTACTTCATTACGATCAATATTTTCTTCGTTTCAATGCATATTTACTTCATTTTGATTCATATATACCTCATTACGATCAACATTTCCTTCGTTTTGTTGCATATTTACTTCATTTTGATGCATATTTACTTCATTACGATCAACATTTCCTTCATTTTGATGCAGATTTACTTTGTTACGATCAACATTTCCTTCGATTTGTTGCATATATCCATCATTTCGATGAATATTTCCTTCATTTCGACGTATATAATTACTTTATTTTGATCATTTTTACTTCATTTCGATGCATATTTCCTTTATTTTGATGCATATTTACTTCATTACGACCAAGATTTCCTTCTTTTCGATGCATATTTACTTCATTTTGAATCAATTTTCCTCATTATGATCAACATTTCCTTTGTTTCGACGCATATTTCTTTCGTTTCGATGCACATTTACTTCATTTTGATGCTCATTTTCTCATTTCGATGCATATTTACTTCATTTTGATTCAAATTTTGATGAATATTTCCTTCATTTCAGTTGATATTTACTTCATTTTGATGCATATTTACTTCATTACGATCAACAATTCCATCATTTCGATGCATATTTACTTTATTTTGATAGATATTTACTTCATTAAGATCAATATTTTCATCGTTTCGATGCATATTTACTTTATTTTGATGCATATTTTCTTCATTGCGATCAACATTTCCTTCGATTCGATGCATATTTCCTTCAATTCGATGCATATTTCCTTCGTTTCGATGTATATTTACTTCATTTTGATGCATATTTACTTCATTTCGATTAATATTTCCTTCATTTTGATGCATATTTACTTCATTACGATCAACATTTCTTTCGTTTCAATGCATATTTACTTCATTTTGATTCATATTTACCTCATTACGATCAACATTTCCTTCGTTTTAGTGCATATTTCTTTCAGTTTGATGCATATTTACTTCATTACTACCAACATTTCCTTCATTTTGATGCATATTTACTTTATTACGATCAACATTTCCTTCGGTTTATTGCATATATCCATCATTTCGATGTATATAATTACTTCATTTTGATAATAATTACATCATTTCGATGCATATTTCCTTCATTTTGATGCATATTTACTTCATTACGATCAACATTTCCTTCGTTTCAATGCATATTTACTTCATTTTGATTCATATTTACCTCATTACGATCAAAGTTTCCTTCGTTTTGATGCATATTTCCTTCATTTTGATGCATATTTACTTTATTACGATCAACATTTCCTTCGATTTGTTGCATATATCCATCATTTCGATGCATATTTTCTTAATTTCGATGTATATAATTACTACATTTTGATCATTTTTACTTCATTTCGATGCATATTTCCTTCATTTTGATGCATATTTACTTCATTACGACCAACATTTCCTTCGTTTTGATGCATATTTACTTCATTTTGAATCAATTTTCCTCATTATGATCAATATTTCCTTAGTTTCGATGCATATTTCTTTCGTTTTGATGCACATTTACTTCATTTTAATGCTCATTTTCTAGTTTCAATGCATATTTACTTCATTTTGATTCAAATTTTGATGCAAATTCCTTCATTTCGATTGATATTTACTTCATTTTGATGCATATTTACTTCATTACAATCAATATTTCCATCATTTCGATGTATATTTACTTTATTTTGATGGATATTTACTTCATTACTATCAACATTTCCATCGTTACGATGCATATTTACTTCATTTTGATGCATATTTACTTCATTTTGATGCATATTTACTTTATTACGATCAACATTTCCTTCGATTTGTTGCATATATCCATCATTTCGATGCATATTTCCTTAATTTTGATGCATATTTACTTCATTACGACCAACATTTCCTTCGTTTCGATGCATATTTACTTCATTTTGAATCAATTTTCCTCATTATGATCAACATTTCATTTGTTTCGATGAATATTTCTTTCGTTTTGATGCATATTTACTTAATTTTGAAGCTCATTTTCTCGGTTCGATGCATATTTACTTCATTTTGATTCAAATTTTGTTGTATATTTCCTTCATTTCGATTGATATTTACTTCATTTTGATGCATATTTACTTCATTACGATCAATATTTCCATCATTTCGATGCATATTTACTTTATATTTAGGATATTTACATCATTACGATCAATGTTTTCATCGTTTCGATGCAATTTACTTTATTTTGATGCATATTTACTTCATTGCGATCAACATTTCCTTCGATTCGATGCATATTTCCTTTATTTCGATGCATATTTCCTTTGTTTCGATGTATATTTACTTCATTTTGATGCATATTTACTTTATTTCGATTAATATTTCCTTCATTTTGATGCATATTTACTTCATTACTATCAACATTTCCTTCGTTTAAATGCATATTTACTTCATTTTGATGCATATTTACCTCATTACGATCAACATTTCCTTCGTTTTGATGCATATTTCTTTCATTTTGATGCATATTTATTTCATTACGATCAACATTTCCTTCATTTTGATGCATATTTCCTTCATTTTGATGCAGATTTACTTTATTACGTTCAACATTTCCTTTGTTTTCATGCATATTTCCTTCATTTTGATGCATATTTACTTCATTACGATCAATATTTCCTTCGTTTCGATGCATATTTACTTCATTTTGATGCATATTTATTTCATTAAGATCAACATTTCCTTCGTTTAGATGTGTATTTACTCCATTTTGATGCAGATTTACTTCATTACGATCAACATTTCCTTAATTTTGATGCATATTTACTTCATTACGATCAATATTTCCTTCGATTTGTTGCATATATCCATCATTTCGATGCATATTTCCTTCATTTCGATGTATATAATTACTTCATTTTGATCATATTTACTTCATTTCGATGCATATTTCCTTCATTTTGATGCATATTTACTTCATTACGACCAATATTTCCTTCGTTTCGATGCATATTTACTTCATTTTGAATCAATTTTCCTAATTATGATCAACATTTCCTTTGTTTCGATGCATATTTCTTTCGTTTTAATGCACATTTACTTCATTTTGATTCTCATTTTCTTGTTTCGATGCATATTTACTTCATTTTGATGCATATTTACTTCATTACGATCAACATTTCCATCGTTTCGATGCATATTTACTTTATTTTGATGCATATTTACTTCATTGCGATCAACATTTCCCTCGATTCGATGCATATTTCTTTCATTTTGATGTATATTTCTTTCGTTTCGATGTATATTTACTTCATTTTGATGCATATTTACTTCATTTCGATTAATATTTCCTTCATTTTGATGCATATTTACTTCATTACGATCAACATTTCCTTCGTTTCAATGCATATTTACTTCATTTTGATTCATATTTACCTTATTACGATCAACATTTCCTTCGTTTTGATGCATATTTCCTTAATTTTGACGCATATTTACTTCATTACGATCAACATTTCCTTCATTTTGATGCAGATTTACTTTATTACGATCAACATTTCCTACTATTTGTTGCATATATCCATCATTTCGATGCATATTTCCTTCATTTTGATGTATATAATTACTTCATTTTGATCATATTTACTTTATTTCGATGCATATTTCCTTCATTTTGATGCATATTTACTTCATTACGACCAACATTTCCTTAGTTTCGATGCATATTTACTTCATTTTGAATCAATTTTCCTCATTATGATCAACATTTCCTTTGTTTCGATGCATATTTCTTTCGTTTTGATGCACATTTACTTCATTTTGATGCTCATTTTCTCGTTTCAATGCATATTTACTTCATTTTGATTCAAAATTTGATGCATATTTCCTTCATTTTGATTGATATTTAATTCATTTTGATGCATATTTACTTCATTTCGATCAACATTTCCATCATTTCGATGCATATTTACTTTATTTTGATGGATATTTATTTCATTACGATCAACATTTCCATCGTTTCGATGCATATTAACTTTATTTTGATGCATATTTACTTAATTGCGATCAACATTTCCTTCGATTCGATGCATATTTCCTTCATTTTGATGCACATTTCCTTCGTTTCGATGTATATTTACTTCATTTTGATGCATATTTACTTCATTTCGATTAATATTTCCTTCATTTTGATGCATATGTACTTCATTACGATCAATATTTCCTTCATTTCAATGCATATTTACTTCCTTTTGATTCTTATTTACCTCATTACGATCAACATTTCCTTCGTTTTGATGCATATTTCCTTCATTACGATCAACATTTCCTTCATTTTGATGCATATTTACTTTATTACAATCAACATTTCCTTCGATTTGTTGCATATATCCATCACTTCGATGCATATTTCCTTCATTTCGATGTATATAATTACTTCATTTTGATCATTTTTACTTCATTTCGATACATATTTCCTACATTTTGATGCATATTTACTTCATTACGACCAACATTTCCTTCGTTTCGATGCATATTTACTTCATTTTGAATTAAATTTCCTCATTATGATCAACATTTCCTTTGTTTCGATGCATATTTCTTTCGTTTTGAAGCACATTTACTTCATTTTGATGCTCATTTTTTCGTTTCAATGCGTATTTACTTCATTTTGATTCAAATTTTGATGCATATTTCCTTCATTTCGATTGATATTTATTTCATTTTGATGCATATTTACTTCATTACGATAAATATTTCCATCATTTCGATGCATATTTACTTTATTTTTATGGAATATTTACTTTATTTTGATGGATATTTACTTCATTACGATAAACATTTCCATCGTTTCGATGCATATTTTTTCATTTTGATGCATATTTACTTCATTTTGATGCATATTTACTTCATTCCGATCAACATTTTCGCATATTTACTTCTCTACGATCAACATTTCCTTTGTTTCGTTGTATGTTTCCTTCATTCTGATGCATATTTACTTCATTACGATCAACATTTCCTTCGATTCGATGAATATATCCATCATTTCGATGCATATTTCCTTTGTTTTGATGTATATAATTACTTCATTTTGATGCATATTTATTTAATTTCTATGCATATTTCCTTCATTTTGATGCATATTTACTTCATTACAATAAACATTTCCTTCGTTTCGATGCATATTTACTTCATTTTGATGCATATTTACCTCATTATGATCAACATTTCCTTCGTTTCGATGCATATTTCTTTCATTTTGATGCACATTTACTTCATTTTCATGCTCATTTTCTCGTTTCGATGGATATTTACTTCATTTTGATTCAAATTTTGATGCATATTTACTTCGTTTCGATGCATATTTTCTTCATTTCGATTGATATTTACTTCATTTTGATGCATATTTACTAAATTACGATCAATATTTTCTTCGTTTCGATGAATTTTTACTTTATTTTGATGGATATTTACTTCATTACGATCAACATTTCCCTTATTTCGATGTATATTTACTTCATTATGATGCATTTATCTCATTATGATCAACATTTCCTTCGTTTTGATGCATATTTCTTTTGTTTTGATTCATAATTTTCTTTGTTTCGATGCATATTTACTTTATTTTGATGGATATTTACTTCATTACGATCAATATTTCCTTCATTTTGATGCATATTTACTTCATTTCGATGCATATTTCCTTAATTTTGATGCATATTTACTTCATAACGACCAATATTTCCTTCGTTTCGATTCATATTTACTTCATTTTGAAGCATTTACCTCATTATAATCAACATTTCCTTTGTTTCGATGCATATTTCTTTTGTTTTGATGCACATTTACTTCTTTTTTATGCTCATTTTCTTGTTTCGATGCATATTTACTTTATTTTGATTCAAATTTTGATGCATTTTTCTTTCGTTTCAAATGATATTTACTTCATTTTGATGCATATTTCCTTCATTTTGATGCAGATTTACTTCATTACGTTCAACATTTCCTTTGTTTTGATGCATATTTTCTTCATTTCTATGCATATTTACTTCTTTACGATCAATATTTTCTTGATTTCAATGTATATTTACTTCATTTTGATGCATATTTACTTCATTACGATCAACATTTCCTTCGTTTTGATGCTTATTTACATCATTTTAATGCATATTTACCTCATTAAGATCTACATTTCCTTCGTTTCGAATCATATTTCTTTCATTTCGATAAATATTTATTTTATTTAGATGCATATTTACTTCATTGCGATCAACATTTCCTTCGTTTCGATGCATATTTACTTCATTTTGTTGCATAATTACTTCATTCAGATCAACATTTTCATCTTTTCGATACATATTTACTTTATTTTGATGCATATTTACTTCACTACGATCAATATTTCCTTTGTTTCGTTGTATGTTTCCTTCATTTTGATGCATATTTACTTCATTACGATCAACATTTCCTTCGATTCGATGCATATATCCATCATTTCGATGCATATTTCCTTCGTTTCGATGTATATAATTACTTCATTTTGATGCTTATTTACTTAATTTCGATGAATATTTCCTTCATTTTGATGCATATTTACTTCATTACGATAAACATTTCCTTCGTTTCGATGCATATTTACTTCATTTTGATGCATATTTACCTCATTATGATCCTTCGTTTCGATGCATATTTCTTTCGTTTTGAGGCACATTTACTTCATTTTCATGCTCATTTTCTCGTTTCGATGGATATTTACTTCATTATGAATCAAATTTTGATGCATATTTAGTTCATTTCGATGCATATTTTCTTCGTTTCGATTGATATTTACTTCATTTTGATGCATATTTACTAAATTACGATCAATATTTTCTTCGTTTCGATGCATTTTTACTTTATTTTGATGGATATTTACTTCATTACGATCAACATTTCCTTTGTTTCGATGTATATTTACTTCATTATGATGCATTTACCTCATTATGATCAACATTTCCTTCGTTTCGATGCGTATTTCTTTTGTTTTGATTCATATTTTTCTTCGTTTTGATGCATATTTCCTTCATTTTGATGGATATTGACTTCATTACGATCAACATTTCCTTCGTTTTGATGCATATTTACTTCATTTCGAAGCCTATTTCCTTAATTTTGATGCATATTTACTTCATAACGACTAATATTTTCTTCGTTTCGATGCATATTTACTTCATTTTGATGCATTTACCTCATTATAATCAACATTTCCTTCGTTTCGTTGCATATTTCTTTTGTTTTGATGTACATTTACTTCATTTTGATGCTCATTTTCTTGTTTCGATGCATATTTACTTCATTTTGATTCAAATTTTGATGCATTTTTCTTTCGTTTCAATTGATATTTACTTCATTTTGATGCATATTTCCTTCATTTTGATGCAGATTTACATAATTACGTTCAACATTTCCTTTGTTTTGATGCATATTTTCTTCATTTTGATGCATATTTACTTCATTACGATCAATATTTTCTTCATTTCGATGTATATTTACTTCATTTTGATGCATATTTACTTCATTACGATCAACATTTTCTTCGTTTTGATGCTTATTTACATCATTTTGATGCATATTTACCTCATTAAGATCTACATTTCCTTCGTTTCGAAGCATATTTCTTTCATTTCGATAAATATTTACTTCATTTAGATGCATATTTACTTCATTGCGACAACATTTCCTTCATTTCGAGGCATATTTACTTCATTTTGTTGCATAATTACTTCATTCAGATCAACTTTTTCATCGTTTCGATACATATTTACTTTATTTTGATGCATATTTACTTCACTATGATCAACATTTACTTTGTTTCATTGTATGTTTCCTTCATTCTGATGCATATTTACTTCATTACGATCAACATTTCCTTCGATTCGATGCGTATATCCATCATTTCGATACATATTTCCTTCGTTTCGGTGTATATAATTACTTCATTTTGATGCATATTTACTTAATTTCGATGCATATTTCCTTCATTTTGATGCTATTTACTTCATTACGACAAACATTTCCTTCGTTTCGATGCATATTTACTTCTTTTTGATGCATATTTACCTCATTATGATCAATATTTCCTTCGTTTCGATGCATATTTCTTTCATTTTGATGAACATTTACTTCATTTTCATGCTCATTTTCTCGTTTCGATGGATATTTACTTCATTTTGATTCAAATTTTGATGCATATTTACTTCGTTTCGATGCATATTTTCTTTGTTTCGATTTATATTTACTTAATTTTGATGCATATTTACTAAATTACGATCAATATTTTCTTTTCGATGCATTTTTACTTTATTTTGATGGATATTTACTTCATTACTATAATATCTTAGCTCAACTAGATTTTTTTTAGAAAGCCCAAAACCTATTTATTTATTTATATGGCCCAAAAGACCAGCCTTATCTTAGCCCAACTAGATTTTTTTTAGAAAGCCCAAACTTATTTATTTATTTATTTTGTGGCCCAAAGTTTCAGCCCACTTAAATGGCCTGATATATAATTATTAAGGCCAAAGTTAAAAAAAAAAAAAGAGTGAAGAGGAGAAACCCTTGTTGATCAAATTCTCCCTTACAACCCTCATCCTAGGTGGTTTCTAAGTCGTTTTGAGGTAAGTGGTGTGTGAATTAAGCTTCCTTCTTCCATGATTTTATAATTTTGTGGGCTTTTTCTTTTTGGTATATGGGTAATTTGCAGACTGTTCGAACTGATTTTGACATAGCTATTGCCCTCGAAAGTTTGCAAACTTAATTTATATACGTAGCTGAACTCGTTAGCTTTCCGTAGCCACTTGAAACGCCTCAATCCAATTATTCTACAATTAGTTATGATTTTTCTCGTAAACTGCCGCTAGCTGGAAAATTTCAAAATTTTTATGTCGAATTCAAACTTATTTTCTATCGTTTCGTTTAGTCAATGTATTGAAACAGGTTATGTGGGATTGGGAACTGATGTTAAGGAGTTACATACCATTTTTATTTAATAACGACTTGTTCAAACTCAATTAGGATTTGTTTTTAGCAATGAAAGGGATGTTACCGCTAATAGTTAGTTATATATAATTTGTCCTTAATTGCTCATCTCCTTTCTAGGTAAAGAACCATCGACGAAGGGCAAGGGACATACTTCAGATTCCGGAGAGAGTTAATCACTTCCTTGTGAGTTGATAATTCGGGAACGCCTTCTCTTGTGGGAAGTGTGGACCCTCGATAAATGTGCATTAGTTTTAGTTTTAGTTAATTGACAAGAAAATTATTTGGTATTGTGTTATGTGGTAAAGAGCCTGATTGGCTCTATTGCTCTGGTTAGAGTCCTATTAGCCATTTTATGAGTATTATTGATTTTAACTTATGTTGAAGAGCCTTGTTGGCTCGATATCTGATAGCATTTATTGTGAATTATTTGAGAATTGATTTCTGGTTATTCTTGTGTGCCAATTAAGACTCTAACTTGAGTCGTTATTCATCTTATGATGCATATGCATATGTATGCCTGGTACCAAGGTTAAGTAGCCCGAATTGGTCACGGTTCGGGTGAGTTGGAGCGACATTGGTTAAGTAGCCCGAATTGTCGCGGTTCGGGTGAGTTAGAGTGACAACCAAGTTGCCCGGGATTGGCAAATCCGGGTGAGTTAGATCTAACGGGGCACCTGTCCATTTGCCAAATACTGATACTCTGTAGGGTGATCGTTAGATGGATTAGTCTATTATAGGCTCAGTCAACATCACCGGTGTGGGACATGCATGTCATATATGTTTATATGTTTGATCATTTCAAGTATTCACGTCGATATTGAATTGTGAACTTTAGCACTTGGCGTGTTGAGAAAGAATATTAATGTGCATTTTATCTATAGTAACGGTGACGGGCTTGGACTGTCTCTCGACGGAGAGCTCAGTTCGAGGAGGATATTGACTACCCACGGGTCTTTTATGTGATAACATGTTGTTTGAACTAATTGTGTTATTCGTAAATGTGCACTAAGGTTTTTATTTTCATTAATATGTATACTGAGTGAGAAATAGTTATTGTGGGACGAAATGTGGGATTTTATGTTATGAACCGCGAGTGGAATACATGCTTCGTATAAGGGTCGGGGTGACCGGCTTATCACCTCACTGAGCTAGTGGTTTTGCTCACCCCCATCATTCTTTCCTTTTCTGGCTGTTGATATCGTTTTGGTTGGAGATTTTCCTATCGTTTGCTCGTCATCCAATCTGTGTTTTGGGTACTTTCTCTTTTATGTAAATTGACGGATTTACTGGCGAGATTGTATAGTTTATATTTGGTGACCCCCTTAATGTTCTTTTTGTACCTTCACGATGTTATATCGTTCATGTATATTTTCTTTAAACTAAGTTACACCGTTGTATTTTGTACCTTTGTAAATCCTTGTTGATACTTTTTGAAATGATGTCCTCGGGTTGTACCCGTTGTTATCAGTTGTTCAGCTCTACAGGTACTTGATAGCAAGCCTTATGTTTTCTATAAACTTTGTGGAGTGGAGTGCACCCATTTTGCGAAATTAATGGTTAACGTGGCGGTTGTCGCGTTCTGTCTGGGGTCGGGGCGTGACAATTACGATCAACATTTCCTTTGTTTCGATGTATGTTTACTTCATTATGATGCATTTACCTCATTATGATCAACATTTCCTTCGTTTCGATGCATATTTACTTCATTGCGATCAACATTTCCTTCGTTTCGATGCATATTTACTTCATTTTGTTGCATAATTACTTCATTCAGATCAACATTTTCATCTTTTCGATACATATTTACTTTATTTTGATGCATATTTACTTCACTACGATCAATATTTCCTTTGTTTCGTTGTATGTTTCCTTCATTCTGATGCATATTTACTTCATTACGATCAACATTTCCTTCGATTCAATGCATATATCCATCATTTCGATGCATATTTCATTCGTTTCGATGTATATAATTACTTCATTTTGATGCATATTTACTTAATTTCGATGAATATTTCCTTCATTTTGATTCATATTTACTTCATTACGATAAACATTTCCTTCGTTTCGATGCATATTTACTTCATTTTGATGCATATTTACCTCATTATGATCAACATTTCCTTCGTTTCGATGCATATTTCTTTCGTTTTGAGGCACATTTACTTCATTTTCATGCTCATTTTCTCATTTCGATGGATATTTACTTCATTATGAATCAAATTTTGATGCATATTTAGTTCATTTCGATGCATATTTTCTTCGTTTCTATTGATATTTACTTCATTTTGATGCATATTTACTAAATTACGATCAATATTTTCTTCGTTTCGATGCATTTTTACTTTATTTTGATGGATATTTACTTCATTACGATCAACATTTCCTTTGTTTCGATGTATATTTACTTCATTATGATGCATTTACATCATTATGATCAACATTTCCTTCGTTTCGATGCGTATTTCTTTTGTTTTGATTCATATTTTTCTTCGTTTCGATGCATATTTCCTTCATTTTGATGGATATTGACTTCATTACGATCAACATTTCCTTCGTTTTGATGCATATTTACTTCATTTCGAAGCATATTTCCTTAATTTTGATGCATATTTACTTCATAACGACTAATAATTTCTTCGTTTAGATGCATATTTACTTCATTTTGATGTATTTACCTCATTATAATCAACATTTCCTTCGTTTCGTTGCATATTTCTTTTGTTTTGATGCACATTTACTTCATTTTGATGCTCATTTTCTTGTTACGATGCATATTTACTTCATTTTGATTCAAATTTTGATGCATTTTTCTTTCGTTTCAATTGATATTTACTTCATTTTGATGCGTATTTCCTTCATTTTAATGCAGATTTACTTAATTACGTTCAACATTTCCTTTGTTTTGATGCATATTTTCTTCATTTTGATGCATATTTACTTCATTACGATCAATATTTTCTACATTTCGATGTATATTTACTTCATTTTGATGCATATTTACTTCATTACGATCAACATTTCTTTCGTTTTGATGCTTATTTACATCATTTTGATGCATATTTATCTCATTAAGATCTACATTTCCTTCGTTTCGAAGCATATTTCTTTCATTTCGATAAATATTTACTTCATTTAGATGCATATTTACTTCATTGCGACAACATTTCCTTCATTTCGAGGCATATTTACTTCATTTTGTTGCATAATTACTTCATTCAGATCAACATTTTCATCGTTTCGATACATATTTACTTTATTTTGATGCATATTTACTTCACTATGATCAACATTTCCTTTGTTTCATTGTATGTTTCCTTCATTCTGATGCATATTTACTTCATTACGATCAACATTTCCTTCGATTCGATGCATATATCCATTATTTCGATGCATATTTCTTTCGTTTTGATGTATATAATTACTTCATTTTGATGCATATTTACTTAATTTTGATGCATATTTCCTTCATTTTGATGCATATTTACTTCATTACGATAAACATTTCCTTCGTTTCGATGCATATTTACTTCTTTTTGATGCATATTTACCCATTATGATCAATATTTCCTTCGTATCGATGCATATTTCTTTCATTTAATTAACATTTACTTCATTTTCATGCTCATTTTCTCGTTTAGATGGATATTTACTTCATTTTGATTCAAATTTTGATGCATATTTTCTTTGTTTCGATTTATATTTACTTCATTTTGATGCATATTTACTAAATTACGATCAATATTTTCTTTTCGATGCATTTTTACTTTATTTTGATGGATATTTACTTCATTACGATCAACATTTCCTTTATTTCGATGTATGTTTACTTCATTATGATGCATTTACCTCATTATAATCAACATTTCCTTCGTTTCGATGCATATTTCTTTTGTTTTAATTCATATTTTTCTTCGTTTCAATGCATATTTACTTTATTGTGATGGATATTTACTTCATTACGATAAATATTTCCTTCGTTTTGATGAATATTTACTTCATTTCGATGTATATTTCCTTAATTTTGATGCATATTTACTTCATAACGACCAATATTTCCTTCGTTTCGATGAATATTTACTTCATTTTGATGCATTTACCTCATTATAATCAACATTTCCTTCGTTTCGATGCATATTTCTTTTGTTTTGATGCACATTTACTTCTTTTTTATGCTCATTTTCTTGTTTCGATGCATATTTAATTCATTTTGATTCAAATTTTGATGCATTTTTCTTTCGTTTCAATTGATATTTACTTCATTTTGATGCAGATTTACCTCATTACGTTCAATATTTCCTTTGTTTTGATGCATATTTTCTTCATTTTGATGCATATTTACTTCATTGCGATCAATATTTCCTTCGTTTCGATGTATATTTACTTCAATTTGATGCATATTTACATCATTACGATCAACATTTCCTTCCTTTTTATGCTTATTTACATCATTTAGACGCATATTTACCTCATTAAGATCTACATTTCCTTCGTTTCGATGCATATTTCTTTCATTTCGATAAATATTAACTTCATTTAGATGCATATTTACTTCATTGCGATTAATATTTCCTTCGTTTCGATACATATTTACTTCATTTTATTGCATAATTACTTCGTTCAGATCAATATTTTCATCGTTTTGATACATATTTACTTTATTTTGATGCATATTTACTTCACTACGATCAACATTTCCTTTGTTTCGATGTATGTTTCCTTCATTCTGATACATGTTTACTTCGTTTCGATCAACATTTCCTTCAATTCGATGCATATTTCTTTTGTTTTGATTCATATTTTCCTTCGTTTCTATGCATATTTACTTTATTTTGATGGATATTTACTTCATTACGATCAACATTTCCTTCGTTTTGATGCATATTTCCTTAATTTTGATGCATATTTACTTCATAACGACTAATATTTCCTTTGTTTCGATGCATATTTACTTCATTTTGATGCATTTACCTCATTATAATCAACATTTCCTTCGTTTCGATGCATGTTTCTTTTGTTTTGATGCACATTTACTTCATTTTGATGCTCATTTTCTTGTTTCGATGCATATTTACTTCATTTTGATTCAAATTTTGATGCATTTTTCTTTCGTTTCAATTTATATTTACTTCATTTTGATGCAGATTTACTTCATTACGTTCAACATTTCCTTTGTTTTGATGCATATTTTCTTCATTTTGAAGCATATTTACTTCATTACGATCAATATTTTCTTCATTTCGATGTATATTTACATCATTTTGATGCATATTTACTTCATTACGATCAATATTTCCTTCGTTTTGATGCTTATTTAAATCATTTTGATGCATATTTACCTCATTAAAATATACATTTCCTTCGTTTCGAAGCATATTTCTTTCATTTCGATAAATATTTACTTCATTTATATGCATATTTACTTCATTGCGATCAACATTTCCTTCGTTTCGATGGGTATTTACTTCATTTTGTTGCATAATTACTTCATTCAGATCAACATTTTCATCGTTTCGATACATATTTACTTTATTTTGATGCATATTTACTTCACTATGATCAACATTTCCTTTGTTTCGTTGTATGTTTCCTTCATTCTAATGCATATTTACTTCATTACGATCAACATTTCCTTCGATTCGATGCATATATGCATCATTTCGATGCATATTTCCTTCATTTGGATGTATATAATTACTTCATATTGATGCATATTTACTTAATTTCGATGCATATTTCCTTCATTTTTATGCATATTTACTTCATTACGATAAACGTTTCCTTCGTTTCGATGCATATTTACTTCATTTTGATGCATATTTACCTCATTATGATCAACATTTCCTTCGTTTCGATGCATATTTCTTTCGTTTTGATGCACATTTACTTCATTTTCATGCTCATTTTCTCGTTTCGATGGATATTTACTTCATTTTGATTCAAATTTTGATGCATATTTACTTCGTTTCGATGCATATTTTCTTCATTTCGATTGATATTTACTTCATTTTGATGCATATTTACTAAATTACGATCAATATTTTTCTTCGTTTCGATGCATATTTACTTTATTTTGATGGATATTTACTTCATTACGATCAACATTTCCTTCGTTTTGATACATATTTACTTCATTTCGATGCATATTTCCTTAATTTTGATGCATATTTACTTCATAATGACCAATATTTCATTCGTTTCGATGCATATTTACTTCATTTTGATGCATTTACCTCATTATAATCAAAATTTCCTTCGTTTCGATGCATATTTCTTTTGTTTTGATGCACATTTACTTCTTTTTTATGCTCATTTTCTTGTTTCGTGCATATTTACTTCATTTTGATACGAATTTTGATGCATTTTTCTTTCGTTTCAATTGATATTTACTTCATTTTGATAAATATTTCCTTCATTTTGGTGCAGATTTACTTCATTATGTTAAACATTTCCTTTGTTTTGATGGATATTTTCTTCATTTTGAAGCATATTTACTTCATTACGATCAATATTTTCTTCATTTCGATGTATATTTACTTCATTTTGATGCATATTTACTTCATTATGATCAACATTTCCTTCGTTTGATGCTTATTTACATCATTTTGATGCATATTTACCTCATTAAGATCTACATTTCATTCGTTTCGAAGCATATTTCTTTCATTTTGATAAATATTTACATCATTTAGATGCATATTTACTTCATTGCGATCAACATTTCCTTCATTTCTATGCATATTTACTTTATTCTGCTGCATAATTACTTCATTCAGATCAACATTTTCATCGTTTCGATACATATTTACTTTATTTTGATGCATATTTACTTCACTATGATCAACATTTCCTTTGTTTCGTTGTATGTTTCCGTCATTCTGATGCATATTTATTTCATTACGATCAACATTTCCTTCGATTCGATGCATATATCCATCATTTCGATGCATATTTCCTTCGTTTTTATGTATATAATTACTTCATTTTGATGCATATTTACTTAATTTCGATGCATATTTCCTTCATTTTGATGCATATTTACTTCATTACGATAAACATTTTCATCGTTTCGATGCATATTTACTTCATTTTGATGCATATTTACCTCATTATGATCAACATTTTCTTCGTTTCGATGCATATTTCTTTCTTTTTGATGCACATTTACTTCATTTTCATGCTCATTTTCTCGTTTCGATGTATATTTACTTCATTTTGATTCAAATTTTGATGCATATTTACTTCGTTTCGATGCATATTTTCTTCATTTCGATTGATATTTACTTCATTTTGATGCATATTTACTAAATTACGATCAATATTTTCTTCGTTTCGATGCATTTTTACTTTATTTTGATGGATATTTACTTAATTACGATCAACATTTCCTTTGTTTCGATGTATATTTACTTCATTATGATGCATTTACCTCATTATGATCAACATTTCGTTCGCTTCGATGCATATTTCTTTTGTTTTGATTCATATTTTTCTTCGTTTCGATGCATATTTACTTTATTTTGATGGATATTTACTTCATTACGATCAACATTTCCTTCGTTTTGATGCATATTTACTTCATTTCGAAGCATATTTCCTTAATTTTGATGCATATTTACTTCATAACGACTAATAATTTCTTCGTTTAGATGCATATTTACTTCATTTTGATGTATTTACCTCATTATAATCAACATTTCCTTCGTTTCGTTGCATATTTCTTTTGTTTTGATGCACATTTACTTCATTTTGATGCTCATTTTCTTGTTACGATGCATATTTACTTCATTTTGATTCAAATTTTGATGCATTTTTCTTTCGTTTCAATTGATATTTACTTCATTTTGATGCGTATTTCCTTCATTTTAATGCAGATTTACTTAATTACGTTCAACATTTCCTTTGTTTTGATGCATATTTTCTTCATTTTGATGCATATTTACTTCATTACGATCAATATTTTCTACATTTCGATGTATATTTACTTCATTTTGATGCATATTTACTTCATTACGATCAACATTTCTTTCGTTTTGATGCTTATTTACATCATTTTGATGCATATTTATCTCATTAAGATCTACATTTCCTTCGTTTCGAAGCATATTTCTTTCATTTCGATAAATATTTACTTCATTTAGATGCATATTTACTTCATTGCGACAACATTTCCTTCATTTCGAGGCATATTTACTTCATTTTGTTGCATAATTACTTCATTCAGATCAACATTTTCATCGTTTCGATACATATTTACTTTATTTTGATGCATATTTACTTCACTATGATCAACATTTCCTTTGTTTCATTGTATGTTTCCTTCATTCTGATGCATATTTACTTCATTACGATCAACATTTCCTTCGATTCGATGCATATATCCATTATTTCGATGCATATTTCTTTCGTTTCGATGTATATAATTACTTCATTTTGATGCATATTTACTTAATTTTGATGCATATTTCCTTCATTTTGATGCATATTTACTTCATTACGATAAACATTTCCTTCGTTTCGATGCATATTTACTTCTTTTTGATGCATATTTACCCATTATGATCAATATTTCCTTCGTATCGATGCATATTTCTTTCATTTAATTAACATTTACTTCATTTTCATGCTCATTTTCTCGTTTAGATGGATATTTACTTCATTTTGATTCAAATTTTGATGCATATTTTCTTTGTTTCGATTTATATTTACTTCATTTTGATGCATATTTACTAAATTACGATCAATATTTTCTTTTCGATGCATTTTTACTTTATTTTGATGGATATTTACTTCATTACGATCAACATTTCCTTTATTTCGATGTATGTTTACTTCATTATGATGCATTTACCTCATTATAATCAACATTTCCTTCGTTTCGATGCATATTTCTTTTGTTTTAATTCATATTTTTCTTCGTTTCAATGCATATTTACTTTATTGTGATGGATATTTACTTCATTACGATAAATATTTCCTTCGTTTTGATGAATATTTACTTCATTTCGATGTATATTTCCTTAATTTTGATGCATATTTACTTCATAACGACCAATATTTCCTTCGTTTCGATGAATATTTACTTCATTTTGATGCATTTACCTCATTATAATCAACATTTCCTTCGTTTCGATGCATATTTCTTTTGTTTTGATGCACATTTACTTCTTTTTTATGCTCATTTTCTTGTTTCGATGCATATTTAATTCATTTTGATTCAAATTTTGATGCATTTTTCTTTCGTTTCAATTGATATTTACTTCATTTTGATGCAGATTTACCTCATTACGTTCAATATTTCCTTTGTTTTGATGCATATTTTCTTCATTTTGATGCATATTTACTTCATTGCGATCAATATTTCCTTCGTTTCGATGTATATTTACTTCAATTTGATGCATATTTACATCATTACGATCAACATTTCCTTCCTTTTTATGCTTATTTACATCATTTAGACGCATATTTACCTCATTAAGATCTACATTTCCTTCGTTTCGATGCATATTTCTTTCATTTCGATAAATATTAACTTCATTTTGATGCATATTTACTTCATTGCGATTAATATTTCCTTCGTTTCGATACATATTTACTTCATTTTATTGCATAATTACTTCGTTCAGATCAATATTTTCATCGTTTTGATACATATTTACTTTATTTTGATGCATATTTACTTCACTACGATCAACATTTCCTTTGTTTCGATGTATGTTTCCTTCATTCTGATACATGTTTACTTCGTTTCGATCAACATTTCCTTCAATTCGATGCATATTTCTTTTGTTTTGATTCATATTTTCCTTCGTTTCTATGCATATTTACTTTATTTTGATGGATATTTACTTCATTACGATCAACATTTCCTTCGTTTTGATGCATATTTCCTTAATTTTGATGCATATTTACTTCATAACGACTAATATTTCCTTTGTTTCGATGCATATTTACTTCATTTTGATGCATTTACCTCATTATAATCAACATTTCCTTCGTTTCGATGCATGTTTCTTTTGTTTTGATGCACATTTACTTCATTTTGATGCTCATTTTCTTGTTTCGATGCATATTTACTTCATTTTGATTCAAATTTTGATGCATTTTTCTTTCGTTTCAATTTATATTTACTTCATTTTGATGCAGATTTACTTCATTACGTTCAACATTTCCTTTGTTTTGATGCATATTTTCTTCATTTTGAAGCATATTTACTTCATTACGATCAATATTTTCTTCATTTCGATGTATATTTACATCATTTTGATGCATATTTACTTCATTACGATCAATATTTCCTTCGTTTTGATGCTTATTTAAATCATTTTGATGCATATTTACCTCATTAAAATATACATTTCCTTCGTTTCGAAGCATATTTCTTTCATTTCGATAAATATTTACTTCATTTATATGCATATTTACTTCATTGCGATCAACATTTCCTTCGTTTCGATGGGTATTTACTTCATTTTGTTGCATAATTACTTCATTCAGATCAACATTTTCATCGTTTCGATACATATTTACTTTATTTTGATGCATATTTACTTCACTATGATCAACATTTCCTTTGTTTCGTTGTATGTTTCCTTCATTCTAATGCATATTTACTTCATTACGATCAACATTTCCTTCGATTCGATGCATATATGCATCATTTCGATGCATATTTCCTTCATTTGGATGTATATAATTACTTCATATTGATGCATATTTACTTAATTTCGATGCATATTTCCTTCATTTTTATGCATATTTACTTCATTACGATAAACGTTTCCTTCGTTTCGATGCATATTTACTTCATTTTGATGCATATTTACCTCATTATGATCAACATTTCCTTCGTTTCGATGCATATTTCTTTCGTTTTGATGCACATTTACTTCATTTTCATGCTCATTTTCTCGTTTCGATGGATATTTACTTCATTTTGATTCAAATTTTGATGCATATTTACTTCGTTTCGATGCATATTTTCTTCATTTCGATTGATATTTACTTCATTTTGATGCATATTTACTAAATTACGATCAATATTTTTCTTCGTTTCGATGCATATTTACTTTATTTTGATGGATATTTACTTCATTACGATCAACATTTCCTTCGTTTTGATACATATTTACTTCATTTCGATGCATATTTCCTTAATTTTGATGCATATTTACTTCATAATGACCAATATTTCATTCGTTTCGATGCATATTTACTTCATTTTGATGCATTTACCTCATTATAATCAAAATTTCCTTCGTTTCGATGCATATTTCTTTTGTTTTGATGCACATTTACTTCTTTTTTATGCTCATTTTCTTGTTTCGTGCATATTTACTTCATTTTGATACGAATTTTGATGCATTTTTCTTTCGTTTCAATTGATATTTACTTCATTTTGATAAATATTTCCTTCATTTTGGTGCAGATTTACTTCATTATGTTAAACATTTCCTTTGTTTTGATGGATATTTTCTTCATTTTGAAGCATATTTACTTCATTACGATCAATATTTTCTTCATTTCGATGTATATTTACTTCATTTTGATGCATATTTACTTCATTATGATCAACATTTCCTTCGTTTGATGCTTATTTACATCATTTTGATGCATATTTACCTCATTAAGATCTACATTTCATTCGTTTCGAAGCATATTTCTTTCATTTCGATAAATATTTACATCATTTAGATGCATATTTACTTCATTGCGATCAACATTTCCTTCATTTCTATGCATATTTACTTTATTCTGCTGCATAATTACTTCATTCAGATCAACATTTTCATCGTTTCGATACATATTTACTTTATTTTGATGCATATTTACTTCACTATGATCAACATTTCCTTTGTTTCGTTGTATGTTTCCGTCATTCTGATGCATATTTATTTCATTACGATCAACATTTCCTTCGATTCGATGCATATATCCATCATTTCGATGCATATTTCCTTCGTTTCTATGTATATAATTACTTCATTTTGATGCATATTTACTTAATTTCGATGCATATTTCCTTCATTTTGATGCATATTTACTTCATTACGATAAACATTTTCATCGTTTCGATGCATATTTACTTCATTTTGATGCATATTTACCTCATTATGATCAACATTTTCTTCGTTTCGATGCATATTTCTTTCTTTTTGATGCACATTTACTTCATTTTCATGCTCATTTTCTCGTTTCGATGTATATTTACTTCATTTTGATTCAAATTTTGATGCATATTTACTTCGTTTCGATGCATATTTTCTTCATTTCGATTGATATTTACTTCATTTTGATGCATATTTACTAAATTACGATCAATATTTTCTTCGTTTCGATGCATTTTTACTTTATTTTGATGGATATTTACTTAATTACGATCAACATTTCCTTTGTTTCGATGTATATTTACTTCATTATGATGCATTTACCTCATTATGATCAACATTTCGTTCGCTTCGATGCATATTTCTTTTGTTTTGATTCATATTTTTCTTCGTTTCGATGCATATTTACTTTATTTTGATGGATATTTACTTCATTACGATCAACATTTACTTCGTTTTGATACATATTTACTTCATTTCGATGTATATTTCCTTAATTTTGATGCATATTTACTTCATAACGACCAATATTTCTTCGTTTCGATGCATATTTACTTCATTTTGATGCATTTACCTCATTATAATCAATATTTCCTTCGTTTCGATGCATATTTCTTTTGTTTTGATGCACATTTACTTCTTTTCGATGTTCATTTTCTTGTTTCGATGCATATTTACTTCATTTTGATTCAAATTTTGATGCATTTTTCTTTCGTTTCAATTGATATTTACTTCATTTTGATGCATATTTCTTTCATTTTGATGCAGATTTACTTCATTACGTTCAACATTTCCTTTGTTTTGATGCATATTTTCTTTGTTTGGATGCATATTTACTTCTTTACGATCAAAATTTTCTTCATTTCGATGTATATTTACTTCATTTTGATGCATATTTACTTCATTACGATCAACATTTCTTTGGTTTTGATGCTTATTTACATCATTTTGATGCATATTTACCTCATTAAGATCTACATTTCCTTCGTTTCGAAGCATTTTTATTTCATTTTGATAAATATTTACTTCATTTAGATGCATATTTACTTCATTGCGATCAATATTTCCTTCGTTTCGATGCTTATTTACTTCATTTTGTTGCATAATTACTTCATTCAGATCAACATTTTCATCGTTTCGATACATATTTACTTTATTTTGATGCATATTTACTTCACTACGATCAACATTTCCTTTGTTTCGTTGTATGTTTCCTTCATTCTGATGCTTATTTACTTCATTACGATCAACATTTCCTTCGATTCGATGCATATATCCATCATTTCGATGCATATTTCCTTCGTTTCGATGTAAATAATTACTTCATTTTGATGCATATTTACTTAATTTCGATGCATATTTCCTTCATTTTGATGCATATTTATTTCATTACGATAAACATTTCCTTCATTTCAATTTATATTTACTTCATTTTGATGCATAATTTCTTTCGTTTTAATTTATATTTACTTCATTTTGATGCAGATTTACTTCATTACGTTCAACATTTCCTTTTTTTTTATGAATATTTTCTTCATTTTGATGCATATTTACTTCATTACGATAAATATTTTCTTCATTTCGATGTATATTTACTTCATTTTGATGCATATTTACTTCATTACGATCAACATTTCCTTCGTTTTGATGCTTATTTACATCATTTTGACTCATTAAGATCTATATTTCCTTCGTTTCGAAGCATATTTCTTTCATTTTGATAAATATTTACTTCATTTAGATGCATGTTTACTTCATTGCGATCAATATTTCCTTCGTTTCGATGCATATTTACTTCGTTTTGTTGCATAATTACTTTATTCAGAACAACATTTCATCGTTTCGATACATATTTACTTTATTTTGATGCATATTTACTTCACTATAATCAACATTTCCTTTGTTTCGTTGTATGTTTCCTTCATTCTGATGCATATTTACTTCATTACGATCAACATTTCCTTCGATTCGATGCATATATGCATCATTTCGATGCATATTTCCTTCATTTGGATGTATATAATTACTTCATATTGATGCATATTTACTTAATTTCGATGCATATTTCCTTCATTTTTATGCATATTTACTTCATTACGATAAACGTTTCCTTCGTTTCGATGCATATTTACTTCATTTTGATGCATATTTACCTCATTATGATCAACATTTGCTTCGTTTCGATGCATATTTCTTTCGTTTTGATGCACATTTACTTCATTTTCATGCTCATTTTCTCGTTTCGATGGATATTTACTTCATTTTGATTCAAATTTTAATGCATATTTACTTCGTTTCGATGCATATTTTCTTCAATTCGATTGATATTTACTTCATTTTGATGCATATTTACTAAATTACGATCAATATTTTTCTTCGTTTCGATGCATATTTACTTTATTTTGATGGATATTTACTTCATTACGATCAACATTTCCTTCGTTTTGATACATATTTACTTCATTTCGATGCATATTTCCTTAATTTTGATGCATATTTACTTCATAATGACCAATATTTCATTCGTTTCGATGCATATTTACTTCATTTTGATGCATTTACCTCATTATAATCAAAATTTCCTTCGTTTCGATGCATATTTCTTTTGTTTTGATGCACATTTACTTCTTTTTGATGCTCATTTTCTTGTTTCGTGCATATTTACTTCATTTTGATACGAATTTTGATGCATTTTTCTTTCGTTTCAATTGATATTTACTTCATTTTGATAAATATTTCCTTCATTTTGGTGCAGATTTACTTCATTATGTTAAACATTTCCTTTGTTTTGATGCATATTTTCTTCATTTTGAAGCATATTTACTTCATTACGATCAATATTTTCTTCATTTCGATGTATATTTACTTCATTTTGATGCATATTTACTTCATTATGATCAACATTTCCTTCGTTTTGATGCTTATTTACATCATTTTGATGCATATTTACCTCATTAAGATCTACATTTCATTCGTTTCGAAGCATATTTCTTTCATTTCGATAAATATTTACATCATTTAGATGCATATTTACTTCATTGCGATCAACATTTCCTTCATTTCTATGCATATTTACTTTATTCTGCTGCATAATTACTTCATTCAGATCAACATTTTCATCGTTTCGATACATATTTACTTTATTTTGATGCATATTTACTTCACTATGATCAACATTTCCTTTGTTTCGTTGTATGTTTCCGTCATTCTGATGCATATTTATTTCATTACGATCAACATTTCCTTCGATTCGATGCATATATCCATCATTTCGATGCATATTTCCTTCGTTTCTATGTATATAATTACTTCATTTTGATGCATATTTACTTAATTTCGATGCATATTTCCTTCATTTTGATGCATATTTACTTCATTACGATAAACATTTTCATTGTTTCGATGCATATTTACTTCATTTTGATGCATATTTACCTCATTATGATCAACATTTTCTTCGTTTCGATGCATATTTCTTTCTTTTTGATGCACATTTACTTCATTTTCATGCTCATTTTCTCGTTTCGATGTATATTTACTTCATTTTGATTCAAATTTTGATGCATATTTACTTCGTTTCGATGCATATTTTCTTCATTTCGATTGATATTTACTTCATTTTGATGCATATTTACTAAATTACGATCAATATTTTCTTCGTTTCGATGCATTTTTACTTTATTTTGATGGATATTTACTTAATTACGATCAACATTTCCTTTGTTTCGATGTATATTTACTTCATTATGATGCATTTACCTCATTATGATCAACATTTCGTTCGCTTCGATGCATATTTCTTTTGTTTTGATTCAAATTTTTCTTCGTTTCGATGCATATTTACTTTATTTTGATGGATATTTACTTCATTACGATCAACATTTCCTTCGTTTTGATACATATTTACTTCATTTCGATGTATATTTCCTTAATTTTGATGCATATTTACTTCATAACGACCAATATTTCCTTCGTTTCGATGCATATTTACTTCATTTTGATGCATTTACCTCATTATAATCAATATTTCCTTCGTTTCGATGCATATTTCTTTTGTTTTGATGCACATTTACTTCTTTTCGATGCTCATTTTCTTGTTTCGATGCATATTTACTTCATTTTGATTCAAATTTTGATGCATTTTTCTTTCGTTTCAATTGATATTTACTTCATTTTGATGCATATTTCTTTCATTTTGATGCAAATTTACTTCATTACGTTCAACATTTCCTTTGTTTTGATGCATATTTTCTTTGTTTTGATGCATATTTACTTCTTTACGATCAAAATTTTCTTTATTTCGATGTATATTTACTTCATTTTGATGCATATTTACTTCATTACGATCAACATTTCTTTGGTTTTGATGCTTATTTACATCATTTTGATGCATATTTACCTCATTAAGATCTACATTTCCTTCGTTTCGAAGCATTTTTATTTCATTTTGATAAATATTTACTTCATTTAGATGCATATTTACTTTATTGCGATCAATATTTCCTTCGTTTCGATGCTTATTTACTTCATTTTGTTGCATAATTACTTCATTCAGATCAACATTTTCATCGTTTCGATACATATTTACTTTATTTTGATGCATATTTACTTCACTACGATCAACATTTCCTTTGTTTCGTTGTATGTTTCCTTCATTCTGATGCATATTTACTTCATTACGATCAACATTTCCTTCGATTCGATGCATATATCCATCATTTCGATGCATATTTCCTTCGTTTCGATGTAAATAATTACTTCATTTTGATGCATATTTACTTAATTTCGATGCATATTTCCTTCATTTTGATGCATATTTATTTCATTACGATAAACATTTCCTTCATTTCAATTTATATTTACTTCATTTTGATGCATAATTTCTTTCGTTTTAATTTATATTTACTTCATTTTGATGCAGATTTACTTCATTACGTTCAACATTTCCTTTTTTTTTATAATTATTTTCTTCATTTTGATGCATATTTACTTCATTACGATAAATATTTTCTTCATTTCAATGTATATTTACTTCATTTTGATGCATATTTACTTCATTACGATCAACATTTCCTTCGTTTTGATGCTTATTTACATCATTTTGACTCATTAAGATCTATATTTCCTTCGTTTCGAAGCATATTTCTTTCATTTTGATAAATATTTACTTCATTTAGATGCATGTTTACTTCATTGCGATCAATATTTCCTTCGTTTCGATGCATATTTACTTCGTTTTGTTGCATAATTACTTTATTCAGAACAACATTTCATCGTTTCGATACATATTTACTTTATTTTGATGCATATTTACTTCACTATAATCAACATTTCCTTTGTTTCGTTGTATGTTTCCTTCATTCTGATGTATATTTACTTCATTACGATCAACATTTCATTCGATTCGATGCATATATGCATCATTTCGATGCATATTTCCTTCATTTGGATGTATATAATTACTTCATATTGATGCATATTTACTTAATTTCGATGCATATTTCCTTCATTTTTATGCATATTTACTTCATTACGATAAACGTTTCCTTCGTTTCGATGCATATTTACTTCATTTTGATGCATATTTACCTCATTATGATCAACATTTCCTTCGTTTCGATGCATATTTCTTTCGTTTTGATGCACATTTACTTCATTTTCATGCTCATTTTCTCGTTTCGATGGATATTTACTTCATTTTGATTCAAATTTTGATGCATATTTACTTCGTTTCGATGCATATTTTCTTCAATTCGATTGATATTTACTTCATTTTGATGCATATTTACTAAATTACGATCAATATTTTTCTTCGTTTCGATGCATATTTACTTTATTTTGATGGATATTTACTTCATTACGATCAACATTTCCTTCGTTTTGATACATATTTACTTCATTTCGATGCATATTTCCTTAATTTTGATGCATATTTACTTCATAATGACCAATATTTCATTCGTTTCGATGCATATTTACTTCATTTTGATGCATTTACCTCATTATAATCAAAATTTCCTTCGTTTCGATGCATATTTCTTTTGTTTTGATGCACATTTACTTCTTTTTGATGCTCATTTTCTTGTTTCGTGCATATTTACTTCATTTTGATACGAATTTTGATGCATTTTTCTTTCGTTTCAATTGATATTTACTTCATTTTGATAAATATTTCCTTCATTTTGGTGCAGATTTACTTCATTAAGTTAAACATTTCCTTTCTTTTGATGCATCTTCATTTTGAAGCATATTTACTTCATTACGATCAATATTTTCTTCATTTCGATGTATATTTACTTCATTTTGATGCATATTTACTTCATTATGATCAACATTTCCTTCGTTTTGATGCTTATTTACATCATTTTGATGCATATTTACCTCATTAAGATCTACATTTCATTCGTTTCGAAGCATATTTCTATCATTTCGATAAATATTTACATCATTTAGATGCATATTTACTTCATTGCGATCAACATTTCCTTCATTTCTATGCATATTTACTTTATTCTGCTGCATAATTACTTCATTCAGATCAACATTTTCATCGTTTCGATACATATTTACTTTATTTTGATGCATATTTACTTCACTATGATCAACATTTCCTTTGTTTCGTTGTATGTTTCCGTCATTCTGATGCATATTTATTTCATTACGATCAACATTTCCTTCGATTCGATGCATATATCCATCATTTCGATGCATATTTCCTTCGTTTCGATGTATATAATTACTTCATTTTGATGCATATTTACTTAATTTCGATGCATATTTCCTTCATTTTGATGCATATTTACTTTATTACGATAAACATTTTCATCGTTTCGATGCATATTTACTTCATTTTGATGCATATTTACCTCATTATGATCAACATTTTCTTCGTTTCGATGCATATTTCTTTCTTTTTGATGCACATTTACTTCATTTTCATGCTCATTTTCTCGTTTCGATGTATATTTACTTCATTTTGATTCAAATTTTGATGCATATTTACTTCGTTTCGATGCATATTTTCTTCATTTCGATTGATATTTACTTCATTTTGATGCATATTTACTAAATTACGATCAATATTTTCTTCGTTTCGATGCATTTTTACTTTATTTTGATGGATATTTACTTAATTACGATCAACATTTCCTTTGTTTCGATGTATATTTACTTCATTATGATGCATTTACCTCATTATGATTAACATTTCGTTCGCTTCGATGCATATTTCTTTTGTTTTGATTCATATTTTTCTTCGTTTCGATGCATATTTACTTTATTTTGATGGATATTTACTTCATTACGATCAACATTTCCTTCGTTTTGATACATATTTACTTCATTTCGATGTATATTTCCTTAATTTTGATGCATATTTACTTCATAACGACCAATATTTCCTTCGTTTCGATGCATATTTACTTAATTTTGATGCATTTACCTCATTATAATCAATATTTCCTTCGTTTCGATGCATATTTCTTTTGTTTTGATGCACATTTACTTCTTTTCGATGCTCATTTTCTTGTTTCGATGCATATTTACTTCATTTTGATTCAAATTTTGATGCATTTTTCTTTCGTTTCAATTGATATTTACTTCATTTTGATGCATATTTCCTTCATTTTGATGAGATTTACTTCATTACGTTCAACATTTCCTTTGTTCTGATGCATATTTTCTTAGTTTTGATGCATATTTACTTCTTTACGATCAAAAATTTATTCATTTCGATGTATATTTACTTCATTTTGATGCATATTTAGTTCATTACGATCAACATTTCTTTGGTTTTGATGCTTATTTACATCATTTTGATGCATATTTACCTCATTAAGATCTACATTTCCTTCGTTTCGAAGCATTTTTATTTCATTTCGATAAATATTTACTTCATTTAGATGCATATTTACTTTATTGCGATCAATATTTCCTTCGTTTCGATGCTTATTTACTTCATTTTGTTGCATAATTACTTCATTCAGATCAACATTTTCATCGTTTCTACACATATTTACTTTATTTTGATGCATATTTACTTCACTACGATCAACATTTCCTTTGTTTCGTTGTACGTTTCCTTCATTCTGATGCATATTTACTTCATTACGATCAACATTTCCTTCGATTCGATGCATATATCCATCATTTCGATGCATATTTCCTTCGTTTCGATGTAAATAATTACTTCATTTTGATGCATATTTACTTAATTTCGATGCATATTTCCTTCATTTTGATGCATATTTATTTCATTACGATAAACATTTCCTTCATTTCAATTTATATTTACTTCATTTTGATGCATAATTTCTTTCGTTTTAATTTATATTACTTCATTTTGATGCAGATTTACTTCATTACGTTCAACATTTCCTTTTTTTTATGAATATTTTCTTCATTTTGATGCATATTTACTTCATTACGATAAATATTTTCTTCATTTCGATGTATATTTACTTCATTTTGATGCATATTTACTTCATTACGATCAACATTTCCTTCGTTTTGATGCTTATTTACATCATTTTGACTCATTAAGATCTACATTTCCTTCGTTTCGAAGCATATTTCTTTCATTTTGATAAATATTTACTTCATTTAGATGCATATTTACTTCATTGCGATCAATATTTCCTTCGTTTCGATGCATATTTACTTCGTTTTGTTGCATAATTACTTTATTCAGAACAACATTTCATCGTTTCGATACATATTTACTTTATTTTGATGCATATTTACTTCACTACGATCAACATTTCCTTTGTTTCGTTGTATGTTTCCTTCATTCTGATGCATATTTACTTCATTACGATCAACATTTCCTTCGATTTGATGCATATATGCATCATTTCGATGCATATTTCCTTCATTTCGATGTATATAATTACTTCATATTGATGCATATTTACTTAATTTCGATGCATATTTCCTTCATTTTGATGCATATTTACTTCATTACGATAAACATTTCCTTCGTTTCGATGCATATTTACTTCATTTTGATGCATATTTACCTCATTAAGATCTACATTTCATTCGTTTCGAAGCATATTTCTTTCATTTCGATAAATATTTACATCATTTAGATGCATATTTACTTCATTGCGATCAACATTTCCTTCATTTCTATGCATATTTACTTTATTCTGCTGCATAATTACTTCATTCAGATCAACATTTTCATCGTTTCGATACATATTTACTTTATTTTGATGCATATTTACTTCACTATGATCAACATTTCCTTTGTTTCGTTGTATGTTTCCGTCATTCTGATGCATATTTATTTCATTACGATCAACATTTCCTTCGATTCGATGCATATATCCATCATTTCGATGTATATTTCCTTCGTTTCTATGTATATAATTACTTCATTTTGATGCATATTTACTTAATTTCGATGCATATTTCCTTCATATTGATACATATTTACTTCATTAAGATAAACATTTTCATCGTTTCGATGCTTATTTACTTCATTTTGATGCATATTTACCTCATTATGATCAACATTTTCTTCGTTTCGATGCATATTTCTTTCTTTTTGATGCACATTTACTTCATTTTCATGCTCATTTTCTCGTTTCGATGTATATTTACTTCATTTTGATTCAAATTTTGATGCATATTTACTTCGTTTCGATGCATATTTTCTTCATTTCGATTGATATTTACTTCATTTTGATGCATATTTACTAAATTACGATCAATATTTTCTTCGTTTCGATGCATTTTTACTTTATTTTGATGGATATTTACTTAATTACGATCAAAATTTCATTTGTTTCGATGTATATTTACTTCATTATGATGCATTTACCTCATTATGATCAATATTTCGTTCGCTTCGATGCATATATCTTTTGTTTTGATTCATATTTTTCTTCGTTTCGATGCATATTTACTTTATTTTGATGGATATTTACTTCATTACGATCAACATTTCCTTCGTTTTGATACATATTTACTTCATTTCGATGTATATTTCCTTAATTTTGATGCATATTTACTTCATAACGACCAATATTTCTTCGTTTCGATGCATATTTACTTCATTTTGATGCATTTACCTCATTATAATCAATATTTCCTTCGTTTCGATGCATATTTCTTTTGTTTTGATGCACATTTACTTCTTTTCGATGCTCATTTTCTTGTTTCGATGCATATTTACTTCATTTTGATTCAAATTTTGATGCATTTTTCTTTCGTTTCAATTGATATTTACTTCATTTTGATGCATATTTCTTTCATTTTGATGCAGATTTACTTCATTACGTTCAACATTTCCTTTGTTTTGATGCATATTTTCTTTGTTTGGATGCATATTTACTTCTTTACGATCAAAATTTTCTTCATTTCGATGTATATTTACTTCATTTTGATGCATATTTACTTCATTACGATCAACATTTCTTTGGTTTTGATGCTTATTTACATCATTTTGATGCATATTTACCTCATTAAGATCTACATTTCCTTCGTTTCGAAGCATTTTTATTTCATTTTGATAAATATTTACTTCATTTAGATGCATATTTACTTCATTGCGATCAATATTTCCTTCGTTTCGATGCTTATTTACTTCATTTTGTTGCATAATTACTTCATTCAGATCAACATTTTCATCGTTTCGATACATATTTACTTTATTTTGATGCATATTTACTTCACTACGATCAACATTTCCTTTGTTTCGTTGTATGTTTCCTTCATTCTGATGCTTATTTACTTCATTACGATCAACATTTCCTTTGATTCGATGCATATATCCATCATTTCGATGCATATTTCCTTCGTTTCGATGTAAATAATTACTTCATTTTGATGCATATTTACTTAATTTCGATGCATATTTCCTTCATTTTGATGCATATTTATTTCATTACGATAAACATTTCCTTCATTTCAATTTATATTTACTTCATTTTGATGCATAATTTCTTTCGTTTTAATTTATATTTACTTCATTTTGATGCAGATATACTTCATTACGTTCAACATTTCCTTTTTTTTATGAATATTTTCTTCATTTTGATGCATATTTACTTCATTACGATAAATATTTTCTTCATTTCGATGTATATTTACTTCATTTTGATGCATATTTACTTCATTACGATCAACATTTCCTTCGTTTTGATGCTTATTTACATCATTTTGACTCATTAAGATCTACATTTCCTTCGTTTCGAAGCATATTTCTTTCATTTTGATAAATATTTACTTCATTTAGATGCATATTTACTTCATTGCGATCAATATTTCCTTCGTTTCGATGCATATTTACTTCGTTTTGTTGCATAATTACTTTATTCAGAACAACATTTCATCGTTTCGATACATATTTACTTTATTTTGATGCATATTTACTTCACTACGATCAACATTTCCTTTGTTTCGTTGTATGTTTCCTTCATTCTGATGCATATTTACTTCATTACGATCAACATTTCCTTCGATTCGATGCATATATGCATCATTTCGATGCATATTTCCTTCATTTCGATGTATATAATTACTTCATATTGATGCATTTTTTCTTAATTTCGATGCATATTTCCTTCATTTTTATGCATATTTACTTCATTACGATAAACGTTTCCTTCGTTTCGATGCATATTTACTTCATTTTGATGCATATTTACCTCATTATGATCAACATTTCCTTCGTTTCGATGCATATTTCTTTCGTTTTGACGCACATTTACTTCATTTTCATGCTCATTTTCTCGTTTCGATGTATATTTACTTCATTTTGATTCAAATTTTGATGCATATTTACTTCGTTTCGATGCATATTTTCTTCATTTCGATTGATATTTACTTCATTTTGATGCATATTTACTAAATTACGATCAATATTTTCTTCGTTTCGATGCATTTTTACTTTATTTTGATGGATATTTACTTCATTACGGTCAACATTTCCCTTGTTTCGATGTATATTTACTTCATTATGATGCATTTACCTCATTATGATCAACATTTCCTTCGTTTTGATGCATATTTCTTTTGTTTTGATTCATAATTTTCTTTGTTTCGATGCATATTTACTTTATTTTGATGGATATTTACTTCATTACGATCAACATTTCCTTCATTTTGATGCATATTTACTTCATTTCGATGCATATTTCCTTAATTTTGATGCATATTTACTTCATTACGACCAATATTTCCTTCGTTTCGATTCATATTTACTTCATTTTGATGCATTTACCTCATTATAATCAACATTTCCTTCGTTTCGATGCATATTTCTTTTGTTTTGATGCACATTTACTTCTTTTTTATGCTCATTTTCTTGTTTCGATGCATATTTACTTTATTTTGATTCAAATTTTGATGCATTTTTCTTTCGTTTCAATTGATATTTACTTCATTTTGGTGCATATTTCCTTCATTTTGATGCAGATTTACTACATTACGTTCAACATTTCCTTTGTTTTGATGCTTATTTTCTTCATTTCTATGCATATTTACTTCTTTACGATCAATATTTTCTTCATTTCGATGTATATTTACATCATTTTAATGAATATTTACGTCATTAAGATCTACATTCCCTTCGTTTTGAAGCATATTTCTTTCATTTCGATAAATATTTACTTAATTTAGATGCATATTTACTTCATTGCGATCAACATTTTCTTCGTTTCGATGCATATTTACCTCATTTTGTTGCATAATTACTACTTTCAGATCAACATTTTCATCGTTTCGATACATATTTACTTTATTTTGATGCATATTTACTTCACTACGATCAATATTTCCTTTGTTTCGTTGTATGTTTCCTTCATTCTGATGCATATTTATTTCATTACGATCAACATTTCCTTCGATTCGATGAATATATCCATCATTTCGATGCATATTTCCTTCAATTCGATGTATATAATTACTTCATTTTGATGCATATTTACTTAATTTCGATGCATATTTCCTTCATTTTGATGCATATTTACTTCATTACGATAAACATTTCCTTCGTTTCGATGCATATTTACTTCATTTTGATGCATATTTACCTCATTAAGATCTACATTTCATTCGTTTCGAAGCATATTTCTTTCATTTCGATAAATATTTACATCATTTAGATGCATATTTACTTCATTGCGATCAACATTTCCTTCATTTCTATGCATATTTACTTTATTCTGCTGCATAATTACTTCATTCAGATCAACATTTTCATCGTTTCGATACATATTTACTTTATTTTGATGCATATTTACTTCACTATGATCAACATTTCCTTTGTTTCGTTGTATGTTTCCGTCATTCTGATGCATATTTATTTCATTACGATCAACATTTCCTTCGATTCGATGCATATATCCATCATTTCGATGCATATTTCCTTCGTTTCTATGTATATAATTACTTCATTTTGATGCATATTTACTTAATTTCGATGCATATTTCCTTCATATTGATGCATATTTACTTCATTAAGATAAACATTTTCATCGTTTCGATGCTTATTTACTTCATTTTGATGCATATTTACCTCATTATGATCAACATTTTCTTCGTTTCGATGCATATTTCTTTCTTTTTGATGCACATTTACTTCATTTTCATGCTCATTTTCTCGTTTCGATGTATATTTACTTCATTTTGATTCAAATTTTGATGCATATTTACTTCGTTTCGATGCATATTTTCTTCATTTCGATTGATATTTACTTCATTTTGATGCATATTTACTAAATTACGATCAATATTTTCTTCGTTTCGATGCATTTTTACTTTATTTTGATGGATATTTACTTAATTACGATCAACATTTCATTTGTTTCGATGTATATTTACTTCATTATGATGCATTTACCTCATTATGATCAACATTTCGTTCGCTTCGATGCATATTTCTTTTGTTTTGATTCATATTTTTCTTCGTTTCGATGCATATTTACTTTATTTTGATGGATATTTACTTCATTACGATCAACATTTCCTTCGTTTTGATACATATTTACTTCATTTCGATGTATATTTCCTTAATTTTGATGCATATTTACTTCATAACGACCAATATTTCTTCGTTTCGATGCATATTTACTTCATTTTGATGCATTTACCTCATTATAATCAATATTTCCTTCGTTTCGATGCATATTTCTTTTGTTTTGATGCACATTTACTTCTTTTCGATGCTCATTTTCTTGTTTCGATGCATATTTACTTCATTTTGATTCAAATTTTGATGCATTTTTCTTTCGTTTCAATTGATATTTACTTCATTTTGATGCATATTTCTTTCATTTTGATGCAGATTTACTTCATTACGTTCAACATTTCCTTTGTTTTGATGCATATTTTCATTGTTTGGATGCATATTTACTTCTTTACGATCAAAATTTTCTTCATTTCGATGTATATTTACTTCATTTTGATGCATATTTACTTCATTACGATCAACATTTCTTTGGTTTTGATGCTTATTTACATCATTTTGATGCATATTTACCTCATTAAGATCTACATTTCCTTCGTTTCGAAGCATTTTTATTTCATTTTGATAAATATTTACTTCATTTAGATGCATATTTACTTCATTGCGATCAATATTTCCTTCGTTTCGATGCTTATTTACTTCATTTTGTTGCATAATTACTTCATTCAGATCAACATTTTCATCGTTTCGATACATATTTACTTTATTTTGATGCATATTTACTTCACTACGATCAACATTTCCTTTGTTTCGTTGTATGTTTCCTTCATTCTGATGCTTATTTACTTCATTACGATCAACATTTCCTTCGATTCGATGCATATTTCCATCATTTCGATGCATATTTCCTTCGTTTCGATGTAAATAATTACTTCATTTTGATGCATATTTACTTAATTTCGATGCATATTTCCTTCATTTTGATGCATATTTATTTCATTACGATAAACATTTCCTTCATTTCAATTTATATTTACTTCATTTTGATGCATAATTTCTTTCGTTTTAATTTATATTTACTTCATTTTGATGCAGATTTACTTCATTACGTTCAACATTTCCTTTTTTTTATGAATATTTTCTTCATTTTGATGCATATTTACTTCATTACGATAAATATTTTCTTCATTTCGATGTATATTTACTTCATTTTGATGCATATTTACTTCATTACGATCAACATTTCCTTCGTTTTGATGCTTATTTACATCATTTTGACTCATTAAGATCTACATTTCCTTCGTTTCGAAGCATATTTCTTTCATTTTGATAAATATTTACTTCATTTAGATGCATATTTACTTCATTGCGATCAATATTTCCTTCGTTTCGATGCATATTTACTTCGTTTTGTTGCATAATTACTTTATTCAGAACAACATTTCATCGTTTCGATACATATTTACTTTATTTTGATGCATATTTACTTCACTACGATCAACATTTCCTTTGTTTCGTTGTATGTTTCCTTCATTCTGATGCATATTTACTTCATTACGATCAACATTTCCTTCGATTCGATGCATATATGCATCATTTCGATGCATATTACCTTCATTTCGATGTATATAATTACTTCATATTGATGCATTTTTTCTTAATTTCGATGCATATTTCCTTCATTTTTATGCATATTTACTTCATTACGATAAACGTTTCCTTCGTTTCGATGCATATTTACTTCATTTTGATGCATATTTACCTCATTATGATCAACATTTCCTTCGTTTCGATGCATATTTCTTTCGTTTTGATGCACATTTACTTCATTTTCATGCTCATTTTCTCGTTTCGATGTATATTTACTTCATTTTGATTCAAATTTTGATGCATATTTACTTCGTTTCGATGCATATTTTCTTCATTTCGATTGATATTTACTTCATTTTGATGCATATTTACTAAATTACGATCAATATTTTCTTCGTTTCGATGCATTTTTACTTTATTTTGATGGATATTTACTTCATTACGGTCAACATTTCCCTTGTTTCGATGTATATTTACTTCATTATGATGCATTTACCTCATTATGATCAACATTTCCTTCGTTTTGATGCATATTTCTTTTGTTTTGATTCATAATTTTCTTTGTTTCGATGCATATTTACTTTATTTTGATGGATATTTACTTCATTACGATCAACATTTCCTTCATTTTGATGCATATTTACTTCATTTCGATGCATATTTCCTTAATTTTGATGCATATTTACTTCATTACGACCAATATTTCCTTCGTTTCAATTCATATTTACTTCATTTTGATGCATTTACCTCATTATAATCAACATTTCCTTCGTTTCGATGCATATTTCTTTTGTTTTGATGCACATTTACTTCTTTTTTATGCTCATTTTCTTGTTTCGATGCATATTTACTTTATTTTGATTCAAATTTTGATGCATTTTTCTTTCGTTTCAATTGATATTTACTTCATTTTGATGCAGATTTACTACATTACATTCAACATTTCCTTTGTTTTGATGCTTATTTTCTTCATTTCTATGCATATTTACTTCTTTACGATCAATATTTTCTTCATTTCGATGTATATTTACATCATTTTAATGAATATTTACGTCATTAAGATCTACATTCCCTTCGTTTTGAAGCATATTTCTTTCATTTCGATAAATATTTACTTAATTTAGATGCATATTTACTTCATTGCGATCAACATTTTCTTCGTTTCGATGCATATTTACCTCATTTTGTTGCATAATTACTACTTTCAGATCAACATTTTCATCGTTTCGATACATATTTACTTTATTTTGATGCATATTTACTTCACTACGATCAATATTTCCTTTGTTTCGTTGTATGTTTCCTTCATTCTGATGCATATTTATTTCATTACGTTCAACATTTCCTTCGATTCGATGAATATATCCATCATTTCGATGCATATTTCCTTCATTTCGATGTATATAATTACTTCATTTTGATGCATATTTACTTAATTTCGATGCATATTTCCTTCATTTTGATTCATATTTACTTCATTACGATAAACATTTCCTTCGTTTCGATGCATATTTACATCATTTTGATGCATATTTACCTCATTATGATCAACATTTCCTTCGTTTCGATGCATATTTCTTTCGTTTTGATGCACATTTACTTCATTTTCATGCTCATTTTCTCGTTTCGATGGATATTCACTTCATTTTGATTCAAATTTTGATGCATATTTACTTCATTTCGATGCATATTTTCTTCATTTCGATTGATATTTACTTCATTTTGATACATATTTACTAAATTACGATCAATATTTTCTTTGTTTCGATGCATTTTTACTTTATTTTGATGGATATTTACTTCATTACGATCAACATTTCCTTGTTTCGATGTATATTTACTTCATTATGATGCATTTACCTCATTATGATCAACATTTCCTTCGTTTCGATGCATATTTCTTTTATTTTGATGCACATTTACTTCATTACGATGCTCATTTTCTTGTTTCGATGCATATTTACTTCATTTTGATTCAAATTTTGATGCACTTTTCTTTCGTTTCAATTGATATTTACTTCATTTTGATGCATATTTCCTTCATTTTGATGCAGATTTACTTAATTACGTTCAACATTTCCTTTGTTTTGATGTATATTTACTTCATTTTGATGCATATTTACTTCATTACGATCAACATTTCCTTCGTTTTGATGCTTATTTACATCATTTTGATGCATATTTATCTCATTAAGATATACATTTCCTTCGTTTCGAAGCATATTTTTTTCCTTTCGATAAATATTTACTTCATTTAGATGAATATTTACTTCATTGCGATCAACATTTCCCTCGTTTCGATGCATATTTACTTCATTTTGTTGCATAATTACTTCATTCAGATCAACATTTTCATCGTTTCGATACATATTTACTTTATTTTTATGCATATTTACTTCACTATGATCAACATTTCCTTTGTTTCGTTGTATGTTTCCTTCATTCTTATGCATATTTACTTCATTACGATCAACATTTCCTTCGATTCGATGCATATATCCATCATTTCGATGCATATTTCCTTCGTTTCGATGTATATAATTACTTCATTTTGATGCATATTTACTTAATTTCGATGCATATTTCCTTCATTTTGATGCATATTTACTTCATTACGATAAACATTTCCTTCGTTTTGATGCATATTTACTTCATTTTGATGCATATTTATCTCATTATGATCAACATTTCCTTCGTTTCGATGCATATTTCTTTCGTTTTGATGCACATTTACTTCATTTTCATGCTCATTTTCTCGTTTCGATGGATATTTACTTCATTTTGAATCAAATTTTGATGCATATTTAGTTCGTTTCGATGCATATTTTCTTCGTTTCGATTGATATTTACTTTATTTTGATGCATATTTACTAAATTACGATCAATATTTTCTTCGTTTCGATGCATTTTTACTTTATTTTGATGGATATTTACTTCATTACGATTCGTTTACCACATTATGATCAACATTCCTTCGTTTCGATGCGTATTTCTTTTGTTTTGATTCATATTTTTCTTCATTTTGATGCATATTTACTTTATTTAGATGGATATTTACTTCATTAAGATCAACATTTCCTTCGTTTTGATGCATATTTAATTCATTTCGATGCATATTTCATTAATTTTGATGCATATTTACTTCATAACGACCAATATTTCCTTCGTTTCGATGCATATTTACTTAATTTTGATGCATTTACCTCATTATAATCAACATTTCCTTCGTTTCGATGCATATTTATTTTGTTTTGATGCACATTTACTTCATTTTGATGCTCATTTTCTTGTTTCGATGCATATTTACTTAATTTTGATTCAAATTTTGATGCATTTTTCTTTCGTTTCAATTGATATTTACTTCTTTTTGATGCATATTTCCTTCATTTTGGTGCAAATTTACTTCATTACGTTCAACATTTCCTTTGTTTTGATGCATATTTTCTTCATTTTGATGCATATTTACTTCATTACGATCAATATTTTCTTCATTTCGATGTATATTTACTTAATTTTGATGCATATTTACTTCATTACGATCAACATTTCCTTCGTTTTGATGCTTATTTACATCATTTTGATGCATATTTATCTCATTAAGATCTACATTTCCTTCGTTTCGAAGCATATTTCTTTCCTTTCGATAAATATTTACTTCATTTAGATGAATATTTACTTCATTGCGATCAACATTTCCCTCGTTTCGATGCATATTTACTTCATTTTGTTGCATAATTACTTCATTCAGATCAACATTTTCATCGTTTCGATACATATTTACTTTATTTTGATGCATATTTACTTCAGTATGATCAACATTTCCTTTGTTTCGTTGTATGTTTCCTTCATTCTGATGCATATTTACTTCATTACGATCAACATTTCCTTCGATTCGATGCATATATCCATCATTTCGATGCATATTTCCTTCATTTCGATGTATATAATTACTTCATTTTGATGCATATTTACTTAATTTCGATGCATATTTCCTTCATTTTGATGCATATTTACTCATTACGATAAACATTTCCTTCGTTTCGATGTATATTTACTTCATTTTGATGCATATTTATCTCATTATGATCAACATTTCCTTCGTTTCGATGCATATTTCTTTCGTTTTGATGCACATTTACTTCATTTTGATGCTCATTTTCTCGTTTCGATGGATATTTACTTCATTTTGATTCAAATTTTGATGCATATTTACTTCGTTTCGATGCATATTTTCTTCGTTTCGATTGATATTTACCTCATTTTGATGCATATTTACTAAATTACGATCAATATTTTCTTCGTTTCGATGCATTTTTACTTTATTTTGATGGATATTTACTTTATTACGATCAACATTTCCTTTGTTTCGATGTATGTTTACTTCATTATGATGCATTTACCTCATTATGATCAACATTTCCTTCGTTTCGATGAATATTTCTTTTGTTTTGATTCATATTTTTCTTCGTTTCGAAGCATATTTACTTTATTTTGATGGATATTTACTTCATTACGATCAACATTTCCTTCATTTTGATGCATATTTACTTCATTTCGATGTATATTTCCTTAATTTTGATGCATATTTACTTCATAACGACCAATATTTCTTTCGTTTCGATGCATATTTACTTCATTTTGATGCATTTACCTCTTTATAATCAACATTTCCTTCGTTTCGATGCATATTTCTTTTGTTTTGATGCACATTTACTTCTTTTTTATGCTCATTTTCTTGTTTCGATGCATATTTACTTTATTTTGATTCAAATTTTGATGCATTTTTTCTTTTGTTTCAATTGATATTTACTTCATTTTGATGCATATTTCCTTCATCTTGATGCAGATTTACTTCATTACGTTCAACATTTCCTTTGTTTTGATGCATATTTTCTTTATTTTGATGCATATTACTTCTTTACGATCAATATTTTCTTCATTTCGATGTTTATTTACTTCATTTTGATGCATATTTACTTCATTACGATCAACATTTCCTTCGTTTTGATGCTTATTTACATCATTTTGATGCATATTTACCTCATTAAGATCTACATTTCCTTCGTTTCGAAGCATATTTTTTTCATTTCGATAAATATTTACTTCAATTAGATGCATATTTACTTCATTGTGATCAACATTTCCTTCATTTCGATGCATATTTACTTCATTTTGTTGCATAATTACTTCATTCAGATCAACATTTTCATCGTTTCGATACGTATTTACTTTATTTTGATGCATATTTACTTCACTAAGATCAACATTTCCTTTGTTTCGTTGTATGTTTCCTTCATTCTGATGCATATTTACTTCATTACGATCAACATTTCCTTCGATTCGATGCATATATCCATCATTTCGATGCATATTTCCTTCGTTTCGATGTATATAATTACTTCATTTTGATGCATATTTACTTAATTTCGATGCATATTTCCTTCATTTTGATGCATATTTACTCATTACGATAAACATTTCCTTCGTTTCAATGTATATTTACTTCATTTTGATGCATATTTATCTCATTATGATCAACATTTCCTTCGTTTCGATGCATATTTCTTTCGTTTTGATGCACATTTACTTCGTTTTGATGCTCATTTTCTCGTTTCGATGGATATTTACTTCATTTTGATTCAAATTTTGATGCATATTTACTTCGTTTCGATGCATATTTTCTTCGTTTCGATTGATATTTACCTCATTTTGATGCATATTTACTAAATTACGATCAATATTTTCTTCGTTTCGATGCATTTTACTTTATTTTGATGGATATTTACTTTATTACGATCAACATTTCCTTTGTTTCGATGTATGTTTACTTCATTATGATGCATTTACCTCATTATGATCAACATTTCCTTCGTTTCGATGCATATTTCTTTTGTTTTGATTCATATTTTTCTTCGTTTCGATGCATATTTACTTTATTTTGATGGATATTTATTTCATTACGATCAACATTTCCTTCATTTTGATGCATATTTACTTCATTTCGACGTATATTTCCTTAATTTTGATGCATATTTACTTCATAACGACCAATATTTCCTTCGTTTCGATGCATATTTACTTCATTTTGATGCATTTACATCTTTATAATCAACATTTCCTTCGTTTTGATGCATATTTCTTTTGTTTTGATGCACATTTACTTCTTTTTTACGCTCATTTTCTTGTTTCGATGCATATTTACTTTATTTTGATTCAAATTTTGATGCATTTTTTCTTTTGTTTCAATTGATATTTACTTCATTTTGATGCATATTTCCTTCATCTTGATGCAGATTTACTTCATTACGTTCAACATTTCCTTTGTTTTGATGCATATTTTCTTTATTTTGATGCATATTACTTCTTTACGATCAATATTTTCTTCATTTCGATGTTTATTTACTTCATTTTGATGCATATTTACTTCATTACGATCAACATTTCCTTCGTTTTGATGCTTATTTACATCATTTTGATGCATATTTACCTCATTAAGATCTACATTTCCTTCGTTTCGAAGCATATTTTTTTCATTTCGATAAATATTTACTTCAATTAGATGCATATTTACTTCATTGTGATCAACATTTCCTTCATTTCGATGCATATTTACTTCATTTTGTTGCATAATTACTTCATTCAGATCAACATTTTCATCGTTTCGATACGTATTTACTTTATTTTGATGCATATTTACTTCACTAAGATCAACATTTCCTTTGTTTCGTTGTATGTTTCCTTCATTCTGATGCATATTTACTTCATTACGATCAACATTTCCTTCGATTCGATGCATATATCCATCATTTCGATGCATATTTCCTTCGTTTCGATGTATATAATTACTTCATTTTGATGCATATTTACTTAATTTCGATGCATATTTCCTTCATTTTGATGCATATTTACTCATTACGATAAACATTTCCTTCGTTTCAATGTATATTTACTTCATTTTGATGCATATTTATCTCATTATGATCAACATTTCCTTCGTTTCGATGCATATTTCTTTCGTTTTGATGCACATTTACTTCGTTTTGATGCTCATTTTCTCGTTTCGATGGATATTTACTTCATTTTGATTCAAATTTTGATGCATATTTACTTCGTTTCGATGCATATTTTCTTCGTTTCGATTGATATTTACCTCATTTTGATGCATATTTACTAAATTACGATCAATATTTTCTTCGTTTCGATGCATTTTACTTTATTTTGATGGATATTTACTTTATTACGATCAACATTTCCTTTGTTTCGATGTATGTTTACTTCATTATGATGCATTTACCTCATTATGATCAACATTTCCTTCGTTTCGATGCATATTTCTTTTGTTTTGATTCATATTTTTCTTCGTACGATGCATATTTACTTTATTTTGATGGATATTTATTTCATTACGATCAACATTTCCTTCATTTTGATGCATATTTACTTCATTTCGACGTATATTTCCTTAATTTTGATGCATATTTACTTCATAACGACCAATATTTCCTTCGTTTCGATGCATATTTACTTCATTTTGATGCATTTACATCTTTATAATCAACATTTCCTTCGTTTTGATGCATATTTCTTTTGTTTTGATGCACATTTACTTCTTTTTTATGCTCATTTTCTTGTTTCGATGCATATTTACTTTATTTTGATTCAAATTTTGATGCATTTTTTCTTTTGTTTCAATTGATATTTACTTCATTTTGATGCATATTTCCTTCATCTTGATGCAGATTTACTTCATTACGTTCAACATTTCCTTTGTTTTGATGCATATTTTCTTTATTTTGATGCATATTACTTCTTTACGATCAATATTTTCTTCATTTCGATGTTTATTTACTTCATTTTGATGCATATTTACTTCATTACGATCAACATTTCCTTCGTTTTGATGCTTATTTACATCATTTTGATGCATATTTACCTCATTAAGATCTACATTTCATTCGTTTCGAAGCATATTTTTTTCATTTCGATAAATATTTACTTCAATTAGATGCATATTTACTTCATTGTGATCAACATTTCCTTCATTTCGATGCATATTTACTTCATTTTGTTGCATAATTACTTCATTCAGATCAACATTTTCATCGTTTCGATACGTATTTACTTTATTTTGATGCATATTTACTTCACTAAGATCAACATTTCCTTTGTTTCGTTGTATGTTTCCTTCATTCTGATGCATATTTACTTCATTACGATCAACATTTCCTTCGATTCGATGCATATATCCATCATTTCGATGCATATTTCCTTCGTTTCGATGTATATAATTACTTCATTTTGATGCATATTTACTTAATTTCGATGCATATTTCCTTCATTTTGATGCATATTTACTTCATTACGATAAATATTTCCTTCGTTTCGATGCATATTTACTTCATTTTGATGCATATTTACCTCATTATGATCAATATTTCCTTCGTTTCGATGCATATTTCTTTCGTTTTGATGCACATTTAATTAATTTTCATGCTCATTTTCTCGTTTCGATGGATATTTACTTCATTTTGATTCAAATTTTGATGCATATTTACTTCGTTTCGATGCATATTTTCTTCGTTTCGATTTATATTTACTTCGTTTTGTTGTATATTAACTAAATTACGATCAATATTTTCTTCGTTTCGATGCATTTTTACTTTATTTTAATGGATATTTACTTCATTACGATCAACATTTCCTTTGTTTCGATGTATGTTTACTTCATTATGATGCATTTACCTCATTATGATCAACATTTCCTTCGTTTCGATGCATATTTCTTTTGTTTTGATTCATATTTTTCTTCGTTTCGATGGATATTTACTTTATTTTGATGGATATTTACTTCATTACGATCAACATTTCCTTCGTTTTGATGCATATTTACTTCATTTCGATTTATATTTCCTTAATTTTGATGCATATTTACTTCATAACGACCAATATTTCCTTCGTTTCAATGCATATTTACTTCATTTTGAAACATTTACCTCATTATAATCAACATTTCCTTCGTTTCGATGCATATTTCTTTTGTTTTGATGCACATTTACTTCTTTTTTATGCTCATTTTCTTGTTTCGATGCATATTTACTTTATTTTGATTCAAATTTTGATGCATTTTCTTTTGTTTCAATTGTTATTTACTTCATTTTGATGTGTATTTCCTTCATTTTGATGCAAATTTACTTCATTACGTTCAACATTTCCTTTGTTTTGATGCATATTTTCTTCATTTTGATGCATATTTACTTCTTGACGATCAATATTTTCTTCATTTCAATATATATTTACTTCATTTTGATGCATATTTACTTCATTACGATCAACATTTCCTTCGTTTTGATGCTTATTTACATCATTTTGATGCATATTTACCTCATTAAGATCTACATTTCATTCGTTTCGAAGCATATTTCTTTCATTTCGATAAATATTTACTTCATTTAGATGCATATTTACTTCATTGCGATCAACATTTCCTTCATTTCGATGCATATTTACTTCATTTTGTTGCATAATTACTTCATTCAGATCAACATTTTCATCGTTTCGATACATATTTACTTTATTTTGATACATATTTACTTCACTACGATCAGCATTTCCTTTGTTTCGTTGTATGTTTCCTTCATTCTGATGCATATTTACTTCATTACGATCAACATTTCCTTCGATTCGATGCATATATCCATCATTTCGATGCATATTTCCTTCGTTTCGATGTATATAATTACTTCATTTTGATGCATATTTACTTAATTTCGATGCATATTTCCTTCATTTTGATGCATATTTACTCATTACGATAAACATTTCCTTCGTTTCAATGTATATTTACTTCATTTTGATGCATATTTATCTCATTATGATCAACATTTCCTTCGTTTCGATGCATATTTCTTTCGTTTTGATGCACATTTACTTCGTTTTGATGCTCATTTTCTCGTTTCGATGGATATTTACTTCATTTTGATTCAAATTTTGATGCATATTTACTTCGTTTCGATGCATATTTTCTTCGTTTCGATTGATATTTACCTCATTTTGATGCATATTTACTAAATTACGATCAATATTTTCTTCGTTTCGATGCATTTTACTTTATTTTGATGGATATTTACTTTATTACGATCAACATTTCCTTTGTTTCGATGTATGTTTACTTCATTATGATGCATTTACCTCATTATGATCAACATTTCCTTCGTTTCGATGCATATTTCTTTTGTTTTGATTCATATTTTTCTTCGTTTCGATGCATATTTACTTTATTTTGATGGATATTTATTTCATTACGATCAACATTTCCTTCATTTTGATGCATATTTACTTCATTTCGACGTATATTTCCTTAATTTTGATGCATATTTACTTCATAACGACCAATATTTCCTTCGTTTCGATGCATATTTACTTCATTTTGATGCATTTACATCTTTATAATCAACATTTCCTTCGTTTTGATGCATATTTCTTTTGTTTTGATGCACATTTACTTCTTTTTTATGCTCATTTTCTTGTTTCGATGCATATTTACTTTATTTTGATTCAAATTTTGATGCATTTTTTCTTTTGTTTCAATTGATATTTACTTCATTTTGATGCATATTTCCTTCATCTTGATGCAGATTTACTTCATTACGTTCAACATTTCCTTTGTTTTGATGCATATTTTCTTTATTTTGATGCATATTACTTCTTTACGATCAATATTTTCTTCATTTCGATGTTTATTTACTTCATTTTGATGCATATTTACTTCATTACGATCAACATTTCCTTCGTTTTGATGCTTATTTACATCATTTTGATGCATATTTACCTCATTAAGATCTACATTTCCTTCGTTTCGAAGCATATTTTTTTCATTTCGATAAATATTTACTTCAATTAGATGCATATTTACTTCATTGTGATCAACATTTCCTTCATTTCGATGCATATTTACTTCATTTTGTTGCATAATTACTTCATTCAGATCAACATTTTCATCGTTTCGATACGTATTTACTTTATTTTGATGCATATTTACTTCACTAAGATCAACATTTCCTTTGTTTCGTTGTATGTTTCCTTCATTCTGATGCATATTTACTTCATTACGATCAACATTTCCTTCGATTCGATGCATATATCCATCATTTCGATGCATATTTCCTTCGTTTCGATGTATATAATTACTTCATTTTGATGCATATTTACTTAATTTCGATGCATATTTCCTTCATTTTGATGCATATTTACTCATTACGATAAACATTTCCTTCGTTTCAATGTATATTTACTTCATTTTGATGCATATTTATCTCATTATGATCAACATTTCCTTCGTTTCGATGCATATTTCTTTCGTTTTGATGCACATTTACTTCGTTTTGATGCTCATTTTCTCGTTTCGATGGATATTTACTTCATTTTGATTCAAATTTTGATGCATATTTACTTCGTTTCGATGCATATTTTCTTCGTTTCGATTGATATTTACCTCATTTTGATGCATATTTACTAAATTACGATCAATATTTTCTTCGTTTCGATGCATTTTACTTTATTTTGATGGATATTTACTTTATTACGATCAACATTTCCTTTGTTTCGATGTATGTTTACTTCATTATGATGCATTTACCTCATTATGATCAACATTTCCTTCGTTTCGATGCATATTTCTTTTGTTTTGATTCATATTTTTCTTCGTACGATGCATATTTACTTTATTTTGATGGATATTTATTTCATTACGATCAACATTTCCTTCATTTTGATGCATATTTACTTCATTTCGACGTATATTTCCTTAATTTTGATGCATATTTACTTCATAACGACCAATATTTCCTTCGTTTCGATGCATATTTACTTCATTTTGATGCATTTACATCTTTATAATCAACATTTCCTTCGTTTTGATGCATATTTCTTTTGTTTTGATGCACATTTACTTCTTTTTTATGCTCATTTTCTTGTTTCGATGCATATTTACTTTATTTTGATTCAAATTTTGATGCATTTTTTCTTTTGTTTCAATTGATATTTACTTCATTTTGATGCATATTTCCTTCATCTTGATGCAGATTTACTTCATTACGTTCAACATTTCCTTTGTTTTGATGCATATTTTCTTTATTTTGATGCATATTACTTCTTTACGATCAATATTTTCTTCATTTCGATGTTTATTTACTTCATTTTGATGCATATTTACTTCATTACGATCAACATTTCCTTCGTTTTGATGCTTATTTACATCATTTTGATGCATATTTACCTCATTAAGATCTACATTTCCTTCGTTTCGAAGCATATTTTTTTCATTTCGATAAATATTTACTTCATTTAGATGCATATTTACTTCATTGTGATCAACATTTCCTTCATTTCGATGCATATTTACTTCATTTTGTTGCATAATTACTTCATTCAGATCAACATTTTCATCGTTTCGATACGTATTTACTTTATTTTGATGCATATTTACTTCACTAAGATCAACATTTCCTTTGTTTCGTTGTATGTTTCCTTCATTCTGATGCATATTTACTTCATTACGATCAACATTTCCTTCGATTCGATGCATATATCCATCATTTCGATGCATATTTCCTTCGTTTCGATGTATATAATTACTTCATTTTGATGCATATTTACTTAATTTCGATGCATATTTCCTTCATTTTGATGCATATTTACTTCATTACAATAAATATTTCCTTCGTTTCGATGCATATTTACTTCATTTTGATGCATATTTACCTCATTATGATCAATATTTCCTTCGTTTCGATGCATATTTCTTTCGTTTTGATGCACATTTAATTCATTTTCATGCTCATTTTCTCGTTTCGATGGATATTTACTTCATTTTGATTCAAATTTTGATGCATATTTACTTCGTTTCGATGCATATTTTCTTCGTTTCGATTTATATTTACTTCATTTTGTTGTATATTAACTAAATTACGATCAATATTTTCTTCGTTTCGATGCATTTTTACTTTATTTTAATGGATATTTACTTCATTACGATCAACATTTCCTTTGTTTCGATGTATGTTTACTTCATTATGATGCATTTACCTCATTATGATCAACATTTCCTTCGTTTCGATGCATATTTCTTTTGTTTTGATTCATATTTTTCTTCGTTTCGATGGATATTTACTTTATTTTGATGGATATTTACTTCATTACGATCAACATTTCCTTCGTTTTGATGCATATTTACTTCATTTCGATTTATATTTCCTTAATTTTGATGCATATTTACTTCATAACGACCAATATTTCCTTCGTTTCAATGCATATTTACTTCATTTTGAAACATTTACCTCATTATAATCAACATTTCCTTCGTTTCGATGCATATTTCTTTTGTTTTGATGCACATTTACTTCTTTTTTATGCTCATTTTCTTGTTTCGATGCATATTTACTTTATTTTGATTCAAATTTTGATGCATTTTCTTTTGTTTCAATTGTTATTTACTTCATTTTGATGTGTATTTCCTTCATTTTGATGCAAATTTACTTCATTACGTTCAACATTTCCTTTGTTTTGATGCATATTTTCTTCATTTTGATGCATATTTACTTCTTGACGATCAATATTTTCTTCATTTCAATATATATTTACTTCATTTTGATGCATATTTACTTCATTACGATCAACATTTCCTTCGTTTTGATGCTTATTTACATCATTTTGATGCATATTTACCTCATTAAGATCTACATTTCATTCGTTTCGAAGCATATTTCTTTCATTTCGATAAATATTTACTTCATTTAGATGCATATTTACTTCATTGCGATCAACATTTCCTTCATTTCGATGCATATTTACTTCATTTTGTTGCATAATTACTTCATTCAGATCAACATTTTCATCGTTTCGATACATATTTACTTTATTTTGATACATATTTACTTCACTACGATCAGCATTTCCTTTGTTTCGTTGTATGTTTCCTTCATTCTGATGCATATTTACTTCATTACGATCAACATTTCCTTCGATTCGATGCATATATCCATCTTTTCGATGCATATTTCCTTCGTTTCGATGTATATAATTACTTCATTTTGATGCATATTTACTTAATTTCTGTGCATATTTCCTTCATTTTGATGCATATTTACTTCATTACGATAAACATTTCCTTCGTTTCGATGCATATTTACTTCATTTTGATGCATATTTACCTCATTATGATCAATATTTACTTCGTTTCGATGCATATTTCTTTCGTTTTGATGCACATTTACTTCATTTTCATGCTCATTTTCTCATTTCGATGGATATTTACTTCATTTTGATTCAAATTTTGATGCATATTTACTTCGTTTCGATGCATATTTTCTTCGTTTCGATTGATATTTACTTCATTTTGATGCATATTTACTAAATTACGATCAATATTTTCTTCGTTTCGATGAATTTTTACTTTATTTTGATGGATATTTACTTTATTACGATCAACATTTCCTTTGTTTCTATGTATGTTTACTTCATTATGATGCATTTACCTCATTATGATCATCATTTCCTTCGTTTCGATGCATATTTCTTTTGTTTTGATTCATATTTTTCTTCGTTTCGATGCATATTTACTTTATTTTGATGGATATTTACTTCATTACGATCAACATTTCCTTCATTTTGATGCATATTTACTTCATTTCGATGTATATTTCCTTAATTTTGATGCATATTTACTTCATAACGACCAATATTTCCTTCGTTTCGATGCATATTTACTTCATTTTGATGCATTTACCTCATTATAATCAACATTTCCTTCGTTTCGAGCATATTTCTTTGTTTTGATGCACATTTACTTCTTTTTTATGCTCATTTTCTTGTTTCGATGCATATTTACTTTATTTTGATTCAAATTTTGATGCATTTTTCTTTTGTTTCAATTGATATTTACTTCATTTTGATGTCATAATTTCCTTCATTTTGATGCATATTTACTTCATTACGTTAAACATTTCCTTTGTTTCGGATGCATATTTTCTTCATTTTTGATGCATATTTACTTCTTTACGATCAATATTTTCTTCATTTCGATGTATATTTACTTCATTTTGATGCATATTTACTTCATTACGATCAACATTTCCTTCGT